>BHFT01007340.1:0-40803 GCA_004320025.1 Laticauda laticaudata
CCCCCAAAATTTTGCTCGTCCGCTGTGTCCTTTATGCATACGTTTTGCATCCGTCGGCCAGTGGGACTGGGCCTTAAGAAGGCACATGTTGAGCTGTTCTTTGTAACTTCCAATAAGCTTCATACCACAATTGTTTATTTCTCCAGATAGCTAAACGGTATAGGGAACATTATGCCATCGATCCATTACTGACACAAATTTCTGTCTGCCATAATCAAAAATGCTTTCCCTTACAAGCTTTTAAAAATTTGGACTATTTGTAACACTTTGATACTGATTCACTCCTAGATTCTTCCATTATCTTTAAGATCAACTACAGGCATACCATTATTATAATAGAAGGATTCCTGATTTAGCTGTTTGCCAAGTTCAAATAGGTAAATATGCAACAGGTGTTCTTGATGATTCTTCTACATCAGCTAATTCTGCTGACTGCCAGGAGTTTGATTTTGACTGGTTCAAAGTTGACTCATTCTTCCGAGGTCAGTAAAATAAGGACCCAGATTGTTGGGGGCAATATGCTGACTCTGTAAACTGCTTGGAGAGGCCTGTAAAGCACTAGGATGTGGAATATAAGTCTAAATGCTATTTCTATATCTGCATCTATCTTTTTGCATAAACATCCATCAAAGTTTAAATCAAATTGCTTTCCTAAGGCACTGAATTCTCAACTCAACACTCAATAGTTAGTGCAGAACAGGTACAAAATAATCTTCATTCTTTTATATAATTTTAGTAATATCTTGACAGTTGTTTCCTGGTCTTCAAAAAGAGGGGACGAAATTTACAATTACAAGATTAATTGTGGGAACTTTCATACAACACTGTTTCATACATCCTTAATCTGTCATAAAATCTGAAGCTGACCCACAATGATCCTCAATTCTGCTGACCTCATATCACCCAAAACACAAAAGGGAATATGATGAACACTCACATGATAATATGTGCAAATAAATGATATTCTACCCACAAAAGTATCTTTATCTCTATTCTACACAAAAGGCAAATAATTCCTAGCAATATATATGGTTTCCATTATATATTTGTCTAATAGTTTTTTAAAAAAAAAGTTAGCAGAGGGAAAAGGGAAGTTTTAAAATTGTCATCATGATTCCATTGTATTTAAAAACTCCAAAGAATTATGAAAGTAAAACAAAACACCAGTATGTCAGCAATTTTCTTTATAAATATAATCAAAGTTGTAACACCATATACTGGCATCACAAGCGAGCGTGGGTATAAATTCCTCAATATAGTTTTGCATGTTGCTAAGGTGGAAAAATAATAGATAACAGACCAGTTTCAGGAACAAGACACTGAATTTCAGTTCCACCAATCAGAAAAAAAACCACACAAAATTATGCAAAGAAACACTTCAAAAGAAAACACCACCTTTGATATAATTTCCAATGAACCAGAAATAAATCAACTTAGCTTCCCGAAACAAACCAACACTAAAAGATTAGACCAAAATAGTGTAAACTAAAATAGTTGTTCAGAAGTATCTATATTTCAATGGCATATTTAAATTTACATCTTGCTTCTAATATCTGAAGTACAGAGGAACCTTGGGTCGCGACCGTAATCCATTCCAGGACCAGCAACTCGATTTGGTCATGACCAGAAGCACGACCATCTGTGCATGCGGAGACAAAACAAAAAAAGCACCAAAGGGGAAATTTTGCCATGGCAATTTTCAGATTTGCTTGGTCGCCATCCGAACATCTGTTTGCGATCAGAAGCAAAAATTCTAGTCGTCACCCAATTTGGTTGTGAACATAACCTTTCATGACCCGAGGTTCTGCTGTATAAAGGCTGTAGCTGTTGGCGCACACCTATGCTGCAAAGGGGTTGGTGGGTAAGCATAGGTTGCAAATGGCACAGACAGGCTGATGCAAACACCTCCCAAATCCCAACTGTACGTTGTGCAGAGAGTGTCCAGAATGTTAAAGTTCACAGACCTATGAAAGCAACAACTATGCAACCGTCTATGAAAAACAGATATATTTTCCCTCAGGTGTAGTGCTTGATCCTTAATTCATTCGTTATCTCCGAAGCTGCTAGAACACAACTGAAAAAAACAATGTGACAAAGAGCTCTTACCTTTGAATCTTCACTGCTGACTCCAAGTTCTAATATAGCTTGAGGAGATTTTTGTTTTGCCTGCATGGATTGAGCCATCTGAAGGTTAAGTTGCCATCCAACTGTCTCAAGCTACAAAACACATATCATATTGATTACTAATGTGGTAAGTGAAGTATGGCAGTATTTTGTTTTTCAACACTGCTTAGAAACAATTGTCAGCCAATGAGAGTGAAAGAAAAAGGATTCTACCATCTTTCTTCTCTTCCCTATAACCCTCTGCCAGGCTTACTTTTACAATCAGGTTAAAGAACAAATATTACTTATGGTTGTGTTAACAACCCCAGAATGAAGTGAATTACAATTATCATTGTTATTAAAACCCACAAACCACAAATATTTCTTAAAATCCCAGTTACCATATATATTAACTCCCAAGGCCATAAAATAAGTGACTAGCTGTTGTTGAATAAAGATCTTATTAAATCAGTGGATTTTGTTCCTTAACAGTGCTCCTTACTGATTTCTGACAGTAATAAATAAATAGAGGGGACCCTGATTTCTTAGCCCTAAAACAGAGTTGGATCTTTATATTATGTAGATCATATTGAAATATTTTTATAAATATGTTTAGAAGCTAACATCTCAAAAACGTTCATCATTACTATTATATGATCTGAATCACTTCCTTTGATAAACTGAATTCCTAAGGCAATTAAAAGAATGCACAATTTACAATATATAGGAAAGAAATACATGTTATAAACTAATGCTAAAACCAACAGCAGTGGAAAGCCTAGTGAAAGAAATGCATATGGGTAGAGTGTTTATTTGTGAACAAATGTATATAGAAAAGATCATCTTGAAATTATTTTTTCGTCATAGTTTTCAATGTTTAAGAAAGAACTGCTTGTTGCTGTACCAATAAAACATGCAGAACAGATACTCAACTTACAATCATTCATTTAGCGACAGCTTGAAGTTACAACAGCACTGAAAAACGTGACTTACAATTGGTCTTCACACAACTATAACAGCATCCCCATGTTCATGTGTTCAAAGTTTGGGCACTTGGCAACTGGAATGTATTTATGACAGTTGCAGTATCCCATGTCAGGCTTCCAAGTAATAGATACATTGCAAGCAAAATTCCAAGGCCGGTAGATTCCTCTAAGAATAGTATTGGAAATATCACATTAGCACATATCTAGTGAAAACCAACTCTGAAAGGTCCCATAGTTTTCACCTAATTAAAAGTAAAAGTTTTTCCCCCAATTCCAAACAATCAGTCACATGGCCCAATCAAGGCAACGTCCGCTGGTCAAGTGACATCCTTTCTCCGTCCAGGTGTGAGAACGTTCTTGGTTCCCAAGAAAAAGTATTCTGTTTTGACTACACAGCCCCTACTATCTCTAATCCTCCATCCCTATCCCTTCAGTTCCAGTGTGGCAGCACTGAAGCTCCAAAATGACTTCAGCCAGGCCAGATTTAGGGTTGATATTCCAGTTATCTGGTTGCTATTTGAGATCTTCAAAACTGACCTCTGACAAGCAAAGACAATGGGAAAAACCAGCTTCACATAACAACCATGTGATTCTCTTAACTGCACCGATTCACTTAAAAACCATGGTAAAAAGATCATAAAGTCAGGCATGACTCATTTAAAACCACCTTGTTTAGCAATGGAAATTTTGGACCCAATATGATTTTAAGTGGAGGATTACCTATATAAAATAGCTAAATTCTTTCAATATGCAATACATTTATGTTAAGTCAATGCTTTGAACTTACATAGACATTCCTACAGAAAAATTAAGAGTGGAAATACAGGCAGTCATGAAACTAACCAGAACTCTGTTTCATTCAGCTCAGAATTATCTACATAGTACTCAATGGCAGGAAGTTTTAAGGTTTTAAAAGTAGGTCTTTCTCAATCTTATCAAGAGATAGTACTTAATTTGCGATCTAGATGCTAAACATTCAATTTTATCATTTCATGATGCAAACCAAATGCTATAGACATACATATAATCTGTCCCTTCATTTTAATCCATAGCTAAATAGATACTGATGGCAAACAGCATATAATTTGTACAAGCTAAAATATATTACTTTGCTTATAACTATACTGGAAAATAACTTTCTAATCCATGTCATGCTGAAAGAGTTTGCTATTAAGAAATATTTCCCTCACAGCTGAATATTCTTTGATAGATTATTTCATCACTTTTTTAGCTGAGAACACAAAATACAACATTTACGTTTAATTCATACTGAACTGTAAAAGTACTGGAACAATTACATAACTGATTAAGCAGTCAAAGGAAAGGCAGAAAACCTTTTCATTAATTTAATAGTCTTACTTTTTAATGTTTGCTTCCCACACCCCAACCTCCCGCACCCGGGTTTGGAACGAAGTTATGCTTTTAGAATCCTTGATTAATGAACCCGATGCAGCCTGAATGCATTATCTATTTATTTTATTGAAAGGAAAATTGAATATAATAGACCAATTCAGACCACAAGGTACATAATATATGGCCACAGTAATAATTGGACAAAGGATAGAAGTAGAAAGACACACAAAGAATTAAGCCTTCCAAATAAGTGTTTTCTTAGAAAACAATCATATATTGACACACATAGCGACTTCATTTCAAAATCAAGTTTGAAGACTAAGTTATTTTAGAAATGTATTATTTCCCCTTCTAAGTATAATTACAAAACATCAATTGCTTTCCAGAAATGAGTACTTAATAATATAAAATGGAAGAGTGAAGTAGGCAGAGTTTAACTTTAAGAATTATATGTTCTTCCTCCGTTAAAGAATCTGTATACTGCACCACTGGGTAAAAATAGTAGTGTGTATACACTTAGAATGTCTTTGTTCAGTTATTTGTTTTCTTAAAATCTAAGTGGTGCGCTAATGCATAAAGTATTAGACCATAACATGTACTTGACGCAGAATCCTTTGAAAGTATGCAGGTACTGTATGTATGTATGTATGTATGTATGTATGTATGTATGTATGTATGTACAACACTCCACAAGAAATGAGAATGTAGCATAGAACCTTAGTATCTAGGGATAATGAAACATATTGTTAATTATAAACTTGTGGGTAGTCATAAAAATAAATGATAGCAAAACAAACATCACTTTTCCCAAGCCATAACATTTTAATTGTTCTAGTATTTCTTATATTTAACAAAGAATGACTTGCTTCTACCAAAAACAAATTAAGCAGTGTAATATAACAGGATGAGCTGTGTATCAGGAAGTTCATATCTTGCATCTCTGAAAAACTTTCTATGAAGGCTAGGTCACATCGGCCGACGGATGCAAAACGTATGTAAAAAAGACACAGCGGACGGGCAAAATTCCATCCGTGGCTCCATCCGTTGTTATCCGCTCTCAAAAGGGGCAAAAATTCTGGCGGATAAACAGAACCAGAAAAGAACGGAAGGAAGACGGGTGACGAGGACATACACGACGTGTTAGGCGGCAGCATACGATGGACTGCAACGGGAAGTGAGTGTGGATGGGGAAGGCGGTGGGCACGGGAGGTGGCGCGGCGGAGGCTTGCCGTGGAGAACAGGGCAAAGCCGGGGTGGTGTGAAGGGCAGACTGTTTTGTAGCGCGATCGCGTGGATGCACTCACGGCACTGCACCTAGCAGATGCAAAGCATTCACTGGTGCATGCGGGAGGATTGCATTGCACCAGCCCTCGGATATAAAAGGAAGAACTCGGCACTGCGGCAGCATTCACGAGGAAAGACTCTGCCAGAGACTTACTTCATCGAGGACATGTGGACAGCGAGAGGAAGCTCTGTGCCTAATCCTGCCAGCCCTGGAAAGAAGGACGAACCAACCATCCCCACCCCCTGGCGCATGCCACTCTGCGGCTGCGGGTTGCCTTCTGCTGGCTGCCTCTGCTGTGCTGCTGGTTTTCTCCTGCTCCTGCTGCTTGCTGGGTGTGGGTGCATTCTCGTTTGCCGGTCCTCTGTGCTGCTTGCTGCTGCTGGGGTGGTAGACCAGCCCCAAGCCCTCAAGCGCCTGCTGTCGTGAGAGGCCTCAGAAGGCCTGCTCAGAGGAGGAAGAGGGCAAGTACGCAGGAGAAGGAAAAAGGGGGAGAGGAAACAGTACTCCATTGCCAGGGACCATAGGAAGGAGGTGCTTCAAAGGCTGAGGGAAACGGCAGTCCTGTTGGAGAAGCGGCCACAGCTATATCGAGACACCAAGTGAAAGCAGGCGGCTTGGAGAGAGAAGGCAGAGAGCCGGGCTACACTTCCTGATGTTCCTCCTGGTGATGTCGTCGATATCTCCACCATATCTATATGACTCCTACGCACGTCATCCGCGTCATCTGACTGTCAGACTCTATCGTCGTATCGCTAAGAGATTCCGCGAGCCCGAGAGCTCGGCTCTGCGCTCAAGCTCACACCAGCACGTCTCCGTGCTCGAGCATGTCCAGTGACCACGTCCTGCATCGATGGCCAAGTGCAGGTTTCCTCCAGTGGTGAGATCCGCCACCGAGAGCAGCCTCTGTCAACCCCTCCCTCAGACAGCCCACAGACAGCCAGTCCTCTTTCCAGCCAGGAAACAGCAGTGTGTCCAGGCAGAGATCTGCGGAGCGACCCACGACAGACTCCGCCTGACAGCTGCATACCCCATGCTGGAGGACGTGGAGGATCCCGACACAGATGGAGCAAAAGGACGGCCACAAGCCACAAGAGACCAACCCAACCCACCCCCAGTCCAATCCAAACAATCAAACAGGCAGAAGGCAGACGGAGGACAGAGCCACACCTTCCTCTTGGAGATCAGGGACACAATCGACGAACCACCGCAGAATCTCCTCTCTCAGATCGTACACTTTGAGATTCCATCTCAAACCCGCAGCCCCTTCCTCACCTACGTGACCCAGCAACCTCATGGACCACTGCCCCGAGCCCCAGTACCAGGTGATGAAACAGCGAGAGCGATCACTGCGCTTCATGCACCACCCTCCAGGCCAGCTGAACCTGCCTCCCACTCACCTCCAGGTCTGCTCTCCACCCCAGGCGATGTCACAGCCTTTCCAAGGCCTTCAACAGCCCCTCTCCTACCAACGCTATGGCTACAGACTTCCTCAACCAGAGGCAGCCCTTCCCAGTCCAGGCCAGCGTTCATCACACTGCCACCAGATCGCCTCGATGCCACAGATGCCACTTGACGCCACAGATCGCCACCGACGCCACCAGTGCCACCAACGCCTCACCTCGCCCACGCTGACAGACAGCCCCACTACACTCTCCTTCCTCCCCCACAGCCAAGCCCCATCCTCAGAAAATCTGTCATTGGTTTGGGACTGACATCCCAGGTCCCAGATGAAGGGCCTTCTCAACCTCACGGGCCTGAGCCAGCTCTCTGAGAGCTCCTGCACACAACATCTCTGTTGTTCCTTGGGCTAGGCACCCCAATGGTGCTTCAGACCACACTCCAGCCACTGCCACCTCCACAGCCCCATGCTGCTTGACAGCTGAGACCATGGCATGCCTCAGAGTGACTGAGAACAGTGCCAGAGACTGAGTTGTTATCTGTTGTACTTTATCTTTGCTTGAGACACTTATTGGTCATTTTGCTTTACGTTGTTTTAAAAGTTTCTAGTTAATTGGTCATCTTACTTAATAAAGAGGGGGACTTGAATTTCTGCTTGCACCTTGTGGCATGGCACTGCTTTATGATAAAGTGTGGATGCAAACTGTTCTGCTTGTTACGTCTAATATAATCTGTGGAAATCTTTACGAAAGTGGTCTATCCTTTGCACATTGGATAGGATCACTGGAATGAACTTTCTTGAAATGCCGCGACATCAAGCTTACTTTGGGCAAGATCACCGATTATATGGTCAGCGATTAGCTGTGGATGGATGGCTGCTGGCAAGGATAATAGCTCGTCTGTGGAATGGGCAAGGATAGCTATGAGATGGATAAACCTCCAGTACAAGCATAGTGGGACTGTATGCGTCATCCTCCCAGCTGCCACACGTGTGGCCCTTTTTTATCAATAACAATTATTCATTGATCAACACATCTCAACATAAAACACAAGTCTTTATTAAATGCCCTTGTCATTGTAGGGCCACTCAACATACATGGCACAATCTCATCAGTGTATATGAGACAGTCTCAAGGAAGCATCATATAGCATCTACCATCCTGTCTTGTCACATCCACTGCTCCAGCTGGGAGGTTGCACCGTGTTTCAGGAGGTTGCGTGCTTCCTTCCCTTCACGTGAAGCCTGTTGGGGTCTTGTACATCCACGTGTCTATCAGTTTCTCTTTCCATTCACCAGGCTCCATGTCCCCCATTGCCTTGTTGACGGTCCACAAGCATGTTCTGCAAGACTGGGTAGGCGGGCGTGCGCATGAGATTGTGCAGGATGCAGCAGCTTCCACGATGTTCCTCACAGTCTCTGTCGCGTCGATGCTGCAATGGTGCGTGTGAGAAGTACCTGGAACCCTGTTGGCCAGGCATGCCAATAGAGCGTTCTCTACCACCCAACTTGCCCTGGACAGCCTGTAGTTGAAGATCCTTCGTTCACGCGGTGAGGCATCTGGAAGTGTGAGGGCTTATGAGGTAGGTTCTGAGGGAGAAGGCGTCATCCCCCACAATGAAGTAGGGCACATCTTGCTGTGTCGTGGGCAGGGGGTCTGGATCTGGGAAACCATGATGAGGTTGCTTCCAGCCTCCTCTGAGGTCACTGGCATTGCTATACCCTGGGCATCTGAAGCTGACCCCATTGCCTTGAAGCACATCATGTAGCTGAACTGTAGTCAGCATCAACCATGGCAAAGAGGATAATACTAAAGAAGCCCTTGTAGATTGTGATAGTGGACCCTGAGTTGGCTGGAGCTTTGCAGGCACAGTGTTCCATCTATGGCTCCAACGTCGTGGGGCCGTGGGCGGGAAGTTCCACCCTCTGATACCATTTCTGACTAATTCTTTACGCCATTCTTCAAGTGGATGGAACTGAGAGAGCTCCTCCAGTGTATTCTTCGATGATGGCTCGCACCACTTCTCTGACCACAATGCTGATGGATGTTGCTGTGGCACACCTCCCAGGATACTGCATGTTTCTGTATGTGGTCCAGAGGCCAGAGAGGCAGAGTCAGTGCCACCTTCAGCCCAGGGTCCAGGCCTGGGACGGAAGTTGTAGACTCGGCATTGGTCAAACCTGCAATCTCAGACGCTCCACACAAAGTTCGTCAAACATGGCTGTGGCATCCTCATGAAGTGCTGAGAATGCACGAGTGTCTTCATTCCTCAGGCCACCATCAGCTTGTCATACAGTCCATCTTCTGCTCTTCTCCATCATCCATCATCGGACCACACACAGTTCTTGGACATTCCTTCTCTTTGCGGAAGAAAGTAGAAAGGTAAGTCTGAAAGAGGGCTTGGTACTGGTGTTGAAATGAATGGCAGCTACCAAAAGAGAAGTGTTGCGTTGATCCATGGTGGAGATCAACGGATGATGTTGAGAAGAGCAGGACAAGAGCAATGCTGAAGAGGTCTGCACACCACATCTGCTGGACATGAAAGTGAGATCCAGGTGATTCTCCCCCTTTATAGAGGAATATGGTTTCCACTAGGTGTCCTTCTGTATCTCTAGACATTCCTGCAGACATCCTAAATATCCGAGATACAATCCCACATATACAAACGTTTTTTTTTCCGTTTTAATGGCTTATGCCGAGGTGCATCCGCTTTTCATCCTTTCTATGTCCATGCTACTAATGCTAGTGGGACGATTCCGCGTCCGTATTCGCTTCCTCCCTCTTTCTGTTTTCCGCTGGAGCAGATTAAAGCAAGTGCGGCGGAAATGCGCAGCGGATGCCAAAGTGGATAACAAATCGGACATAATATAATGGATGACGACAGACGATTCAGAAAAATGTTTTGTCCATAGTATACAGCTCGTACAATCGGAAATTATGGAACCTGATGACGAGCGGAAAGTTCATCCGCCTACCAAAAGTTATGTGCAGCTGCGAGAAATGAAGAAAAAACATGGTGACGAGAATAGAAACGTATATATGATAATCTGCAACGCCAGATGAGTGACAGAACGGATGCATCGCGTTAACCAATGGATGGCAATGGATCTCCGTTTTACATCCTCTTTGCATCCGTTGGTGCAATGTGACATGGGCTTAAGACTTTAAGTAAACTTGCTACTTTCAGGATCATCTTACAGAAGAGCTGTGTTAAACTAATGCAGATATATTCAACTCCAATTTTAAAATAATAAAAAATCAGCTTTAAAACTGTTAAAATATAATCTTTTATTAAAGCTGTAGAATCTATGTTTTCTGAATTATTTTTCTGGACCAAATGATTTAATGACATGATTTATTGGCAAAATTAGACTCTTTTGGAATTGATACATTACATGCAGCTTGTGCAACTAAATGTGCAACTAAAAAAAACCTGATAATTGTTTACTGTTTTGCAGTAATATATGCAATATACTGTTTATTCAATATGCCATAATAAAAATAAATAATCTGCATTAGTCTAACAGCAAGTACACTTCTCATAACAATTCATGCCTTGAAGAAAACTCAGAACTAAATCAAGACAAATGCAGATGAGAAACAGAAAATATTAAAAAATAATTGTGGCAAGGATAATGATTAAAAAAACTTTAAAGCAGAGGCTCACATACAAAAAAAGAAAAAAATAAACGAGAACAAACCACTCCCCAAAATCTGTGGTGCTGATAAAATTAATCAAGCAACTACTTTAAATTACTGGAGGCCCAATCTTACTATTCAAGCCTTACACTCTTCTTAGCTTGGCCTACATAAGTAGTCATTGAGTTATGACCGTAATTGGGATCAGAATTTTAAGCAAGCAGTTGTTAAACAAAACATTATGTGACTGCCACTTAGTCATGGCAGTCCCAGCAATCCAGGTTGCAGTTGTTAGGCCAAGACCACATGGTCATTTGATTGGGGACCTATGTTTTTCCTGCCCCCACTCTCTCCCTTCAACTCTCTCAAGTCAACCCACCTGCCTATCTCACATTTCTGCTGTTTTGGCCGGGTTCAATCACCTAACCCTGCTGGCCCCACCGCAGATCCCTGAATGAAAGTTATCTTCTTCCTTCCGCTGCTTGGTCAGGATTCAGGCAATGATCAAGGGACTAGCCCTGCAATGTGTGTGGCAAGTACAACAGAACCCCAGTTGCTGAACAGATGAAGGCTTTGTAAAAGAATGGCTGGGTGAAGTGAACAGATAGCCTCTGGATGGTGCTCTATCTTTTGCTGAACCCTTTGCTCTGGATAGGCTCTGTTCGCGCTCCATTCTTTGCTGAACAGCCCCCTCCTCCAGCCAGGTCTCCAGAAGCATTTCCAAAATAAACCACAGAGCGCACACTGCACCTCCAGGAAACCCTTGTCCCTCTACTTTGTCCAATTCTGCCATTAGCCTCTTGGAAAACACCAGACAGCATGATGAGCATGCTATGCCTCAACAACCCATTGTGTTCTCCACGGCCTATGGGCTAATGCTTCTGGAATGTCGGGTGCCAAAAAGTCAAAGGTGAGGGAAAGATAGGTGGGGAAGGGGAGTTTAAGTAGAGGCAGTTACACAGGGCAGGAGAACGTGGTTATGGCACGCTGTGACTGGTCATGAATAATGAGGTCTGGTCAACAAGCAGCCAAATCATGTGATTATGGGGATGCTGCAATGGCCAGAACATCAAAGACTGGTTATGGTAATCATTCAGCCCCATCATAGTTTCAAACAGTCATTGAACATATGATAGTAATCTGAAGGATTCTATAAAATTAGAAGTACTGAATGTCTTCAAAGCTTTAAATCATCTACAAATTGCTCCAACTCAAAGCCACATGATTACATTTGATATCTCAAATCAGTTTAAGGGAATACTTTGATTGAATTATTCCTTTGAAGCTCCATGAAGCCCTAAAAGACAATAACCATGAAACATTACAGCATATCTATTTAAGGCTGGTAGCTCCTGAAAGATCACATTGCCAGGGAAGAATGGGGTGAGAATGAAAAATCAAACCAGTAACGTTCAGACTCCAGTAAACATCCTGCCTTCTCAAGAAAAAGATGCCTCCAAAAAGAAATGTTACATTATATCTGTATAATTTCTAAAAACTGTAAAATACTTAGTTTATTAAGTAAATAAATCCTCAGTAAGTATGAATAACTCTTATGTACCCAAATTAATAAATTAATGTACTGAGCACTGTTTATTGTTATACTAACTTCCACAGAAAAAGCCTACTGGCATTTCCTTTTTTGGTAGAAGATTCACTCCCAGGTAATTAATTTACTACTACTCTGCTAAGTTTACTATTTATCTATGCTTTTCTTTATGTCTATGAGAGATTGTCAATCATCTTGGTCATGGTTGTCTCAAGAGTACTTTTCAAAAAGGAAGCTAGACTTTGTTTTTTTCCTTGAAAAATCTTTCACTTCCCCTCCAAGAAGGTTCTTCAGTTCTATTCTTTTTTATATTTCCCAGAAGAATCAAGACAGGGTGGTTTGTGATACAGATTTAAGACTTTTACTATGTTAAACAGAAAGGAGTTCAATAAATGCAGCCTCATATTTGGAAGTTGAAATAATATATCAGTCATATATTTTATGCTAGCACTAAAAAGTTCTGCATTTTATCTGAGCAAGCTCAACTTTTTTCCAGTCAGAATTGGTGGTGTCAAAAAAATGAAATTATTCCAACCATTGGACCATATAGTATATCTATAGCTCACTTTATGACCACAATAGAACTGGTAATATTATCATAAAGTGAAAATCATGTACTACAACAGTCTTATATCGCTTCCTATTTGGTCATTAAGCGACAGGTCATGACTGCGACTTGCAATTTTACTTTGGTCATAAAGCTGGGATATTTTAACCTTGTTATTTGAACAGTCACTAAAGTTGGCACTTGGTAAGCAAGAGCTAACTGGAACTCCTATGAAAAGTCTTAACACTTAGTTGCTTATATATAAATCCAGCAAGAGGGAAGGGGAAAACATGCCATAATTAAGATTTTAAATCAACAGAATTCAAAATATTACATATTTACTTCAGAGATTTTTATACAGTGTGATGAGAAGATTCTTACCAGTAGAAAAAAAGGAAATTATAAATTAAATATATCTTTTAAAATGAATATATAATTTGCTTTGGAAAAGGGCTTCCTAATGCAGTACTTTACAACACTGAAGTGAAAATCACCATCAAAAGTTGTTTATAGCACAATAATAAAAGTTTCTTGAATTACACTTTCACATAATATACTATGAGTCAGCCCATCCTAGTCCTATGTGATGTCATTCCTGCACTTAAAGAAAATGGCAAAAACAACTTTACTTGTTAGATCTTGGCTCATATCAGGAGCTATTTCTAGTAGTTCTGACACTCCTGACATTAACAGTGCTCTAATTAAGGTGCTAGTATGAAGATTAATGTCCAGGATTTCTTCCAATTAATTTCAAGGCAACTATTAACATGACTTTCAAAATTCTCTCTGCTTGACAGAAATATTTAAAATGTTATACATTGCAGCCACAAACATTTGATGTCAATTACTAACAGAACCCCACTACCCATCCCTCTCCAAAGATACAAACTGCAAGAATGCTCAGTGCTCAAGTTACCATGTAAGAAAAAGCAAAGTTCCAGGATCCTTAATATTGTATGATTGATTCATTCACAGTATCTTCCAATCTAGAAAAAAATATTAGCAGAAGCTATGCAAGCAATTATTCTTCTTTGCAGCAATCTTTCCACACAATTTTTTATAGCTAGGTTTCCAGCCATACCTTTATTACCTCTTCACACTTCATATTTCATGTTTTTACCTGCCAGTTACTAAGCATATATCCTCTTGATCAGTGTTTTTCAAACCTGACAATTTTAAGTTATGTGGACTTCAATTCCCAGAATTCTTTAGCAACTATGTGGGAGTCCATACATCTTAAAGTTGCCAAGTTTGAAAAGCACTGCTGTGCATATTTTAGATACTTCCACTTCCAAAAACCTCAGCCAGTGTGTGCCTCATGGGAGTACAGGTCTAACAAATATGGAGAACACCAAAATACAGAAGAGTACAGTATACAAGTATGCATTACATGGAAAGACAGTGATTGAGCACCTTCCATTTTGCTCACATCTTCCCAACTCAGTTCATTTACCATCTTAATTATACTTTAACTGCAGCAGAGTTTCTTTTAGAATGTAAGTTTTTTAACTGTGTACATTCTAATTTCTGTCACCTCTTTAACATATTCTTCTCATGTTCACTTTTTAATTACATATTTTTTAAAAACTGTAAATCTTCAAATAGTGACAACCAATTAAATAAGACAAGGCACAATGGAGAATAAGGTCCTCAGCAATAAAAGAGAAACCATTCACCAGTTCATATTGCACATGAAGCCTCACTCTAATTGTATATCTCACTTCCACTTTTAAAGGACATAATGGTTCACCAGGTTGCATTCAAATTTACTTTTTCATATCAGGAAAGCTGATTTTTCATTATATATGGTCCAAATTTTGATTTAAACAAATTTTGGGAAACTTTTAAACCCTGTTTCAAACCACAGTTTGTCTTAAACTATGATCATGCATGTCAGGACAATGGAAAAACTAAGCTAAATAATGATTTAGCATTACATCTTAATCATTCCAGAGTTTGTGAAGTATCTCCTCTGTGAGATGTTCAACCAATAATTAAACTATTTAAAACAATATGCAAAAACCACCCTTTACAGAAATTGTTTCAGTGTCTTACTTGATTAATATAAGGTTTTATTTATATTAGGAGAGAATGTTATTCAATATAAAAATCTGCTATAAATAAAATAAGGAAACCTTCTAATATAAATATGGCACAATTATTTCTTTTAAGCATAATATTAAACATAATATATTTTTATATTGCTTGGCTCTTACTAATAAAATATGGGTTTTTTTCAATAGAAATTTTGGTACATATAGTTATTGCTGGAAATGATACTCATTTGCTACAACTCTGATTTTGTCTGTGCTTAGAAAAAAACACTATCTATTTTCCTGATTATTTAATGTATTGCACAAATTTCAATCATAATTTACCTTATGTGGTGACAAAATTCTTTGTCTAAACTTTTCCACAATTTCTGGACCTGCAACTGCCCATGTGGTAACAAATACTTCTATTTTATCATGATTCAAGTTAGAATGCTGTAGCTGCTGTTGTAAAATTGTATGTTTCAAATTGTGATAAATGGCCTGTAAAAAAAAGATATTCAAAGTATTGTACATATTTTCATAAATTATATTTTAAATGACAATTATGAAGAACCCAGGGAATACTGAACAAGTGTTATCCACTGTGCAAATGTGATCTTGGATTTCTAGTAACAATAGAAGCATAGGACTGAAAAACTGATGTTATTCATTAATAAAATGATCACAGAATATCCCTGAAACAAAAAGGCTAGTTCTAAAATAAAAGAAAACTGATTCAGTGAGGACAAAATTATTTATATAGCATATATAGCAGTCTGGAAATTATTACTAAAATATGACAAATAAAACCAGAGACTACGTGACTTGTACATCTCTTCAAGTAATTCAAAGAAAGAGATTCCAATGCTATTATTTTTCTTTGATTTTTTTATTTGCTTGAATCTCATGTGCTGCATAGATCATGGCTACGATCCATGCTAAGCCATGGATTAAGACACAGCAGTTAAAGGTTTGCTTTATATCTTAAGCTATAAAAAAATACTTGAAACAACAGTGATCAGATTCACAGGTCTAATGACCTTTCTCTGTTTCTGCCTTATCATGTTGCATGAATTCAGCTAATCATGTGTGAGGCACATACAGAATTATATCAGCAATCTAAGAAACAAGAAGCTTGCATTCTTGCACAGCTATATATTTCAACCATGTATCATTATAATATACAGTTCAATCCAAATCGTATTTTCTTAGAAGTTCAACTGTGAGCAATACACTTTATATAATAAATTTTAAGACTGGAACAATAATTCTTCAATGTATAGTACTGGTCTCTAATTTATTTCCAGGACATTCTTTTTTTAAAAAAAACTAGTCATTTGAAGCATTATCTTTTAATGTCAAACTTTAAAAAATATTTACAAACATATCAAAATTATAACATTAAAAAGTAGATACCTGTTCCAAAATGAATGTTATGGTTTCAAGTGCAAGATGAAGGTCTTGTTTTTCTATTGAGAATGCAACTTGAAGTTTTTCTTCCTCTTCTTCTGTGAAAGTACTCTCTGTCTGAAATTTGTAAAAACTCTCCAGTTTAATTTTTTTTAAATAAGGAAATTGTTTAAATGATTGCACCATGCGCACCATTCCCTACCTGCTGCTCGAGGTAAATATGAAAAGAATAAAAAGAATCAAATGCAAACTTAAATACAAAGGCAAAGAGTTACCTGAAAATACAAATAAATTTCCTTAGTTAGCAATTTTTCTTGCAGTCACCAGGGGGAAAAAGGTGTGTTCTCTAATGTTCGTAAATAAATAGTGAGACCCAAGGAGAACAGAATGCTTCACACCAATTTCATTTGTGCTGATTTGACTCTTTGTAGATAAGGAAGCCTCCCAATTTACTTTCTATAATGTCTAACTTCCTTAACTAAAATATTGTTGTCTATATTGAATTCTTTATTTACATAAAAGTGTTTCCTGCAGCCTTCTGCCACTTATGATCATGATAGCTAAACACTGGAAAATTGCCATTCAGATGCAATATAAAATAAACAAAACACTGCTTCCACACAAAAAAATATGACTTTTCATTTTTTTTCCAAATAATTGTTTTATTACATAAATAGATGCAAATATATCAGGAATACAACTATTAGCTGAATACAATAGAAATTTTTGTAATGCAAACTAAAATTGTTATGACAATTTAGATAAGGTTTTAAAAAGTTGTACAAGGGATCTTAAATGCAACTCTTGATACCAGAAAAGGAGGACCTCTTTCAGTTTAATTGACGCCAGATAGATTACACCTATCATTTTTAGTTTTAGAATTATTGTACCATACTATAAACTTGGAACAGCATCTGTTGAAGAAATACCTATCTCCTACAGTATATGCCCAGCCAATTAAATCTGGAAGGGTTAGTGCATTAGTGGGAACCATCAATTAAACAATGCCACCTATCATGACCCTGGAAACATACAGTGTATTTTCTGTAACAGCACCTGCCTTCTAGAATGAGATTCCCCCAAGATCCCAACAGCCTCCGCCCTGCTGAGATTTTGAATGACATGGAAGACCACCCAGGCTTTAGACAAGGATGACCAAAGCCTTCCTTGAATTGTTTTCCTTTGTTCCCATCTGATCGTGTCATTCTGCCATCTTTACTCTTTTTTCTTGCTTTTAATATGTTAAACAGCTTATAAACTGTCCAGAGTCACTGAAAGTCAGGCAGGATATAATGAAATCATTAGTCTCCCTAATGACTCATAATTACCATTTAATGAGACAGAAGTTGATTTGATGTTTGAACAAGATTTTTATTTTTATCCTATTTTTATGAAAAATAGATTAAAAAAATGTAAACCCTACTCTGAAACAGAATTCACTGTTATAATCATTTTACAACCTCATTCCCTTATCAGAGAATCCTCCAGAGATGTAAACTATGCCCAGAATTTATTGGCCCACATGGTTACTTGTAGCATTCTGGCAACTGAAGTTCATATATTTGGAAACTGCCCAGATAATATTGGGTTGTTTTCACTTTCTATACCAACCTTTATGTGAAGCTTCTGAAGAATGCGGGAGAGAAGGCGGGAGAATCTGCCTGTATCCAGAGCATTGATCAAGGTCACAGCTTCTTGAACTCTTAAAAAAAAAAAGGAATGAAAATTTAAAAAGCAAGTCACCTACAGGTAGATAACAGGCAGATATGTGAATTTATCTCCTTCTCAGCTTTTACCAAGTTGTCAAATAGCAATGAAGTAAATGAAGTAAATTGATTGCGTTTTAAGGCAATCTGAAACCCTCCAGCCAACCTCCAGGAAACAGAAGTCAGGTGATTCCAACTTTCCTTATTGTGCTTGCAAAGAAAAAACAAGAGCAATGACTTATTTTATTTTAAAACAAGCACCTTCAGAAGTCTGATGGACATCCACAGAGCCAACTGCTAAGCCAGTGTTTCTCAACCTTAGCAACAGTAAAATTGAACAGCCCTCTCTCAACAGAGGAGGAGGGACACAACATCATCTATAGCCAATCTACAACACAATCCTTTCAACTGTTCCAAGAAGGCTCCACACCCATTTGCAATACTCAGGTGACCCTAATGCCAGACAAACCTCCAGGTGGCCTTAACTTTCTAAACTCAAATGCAAAGGACCAGCTGTATGCAAGGAGTGTAAATTCTTCCATTTCCCACCATCCAGTCAGAGTTGAAGAAGCTTCTTGGATGAGAAATGAAAAGTCTTTTTCCTCAAAAAAATAAAAAGTCCAGTTCCCTCTTGGAAAAAAATGCACCTTTGGGGCAATCATGATTGTGAATCGCCATAGACATTTAAACCTTAGCAACTGTAAAGCTCTGCAGGCTTCGCGTCCCACAATTCCGGAATTTAAGGTCCACACATTTCAAAGTTTCAAGAGCTAAAAAATACTGTGCTCAGAAAATATGATGACAAGGCCAGGAAGCCCTTTCTTAGAAAGTCAGAAATGATTTTGCATGGGTTCCTTATTCCCCCTTTGCAGCCTCCGCCGCTGCAGCATTTTTTTCTTTGCTCCTTAGTCCAAGAGTTAACATTGAAAGAAAAGCTCGCCTCCTCCCCCGTCTACATTTTAGTCTGCATCACTTATTGGCATTATTTTTAAAGTGTGTCTCCTATCCAAACGCAGCCGAGATGGTATTAACCCGCAGCTCCTTTCATGCAAGAGAGGAAAACATCAGAACAGTATCGTCCTTACCTTTCGGTATTCGGGATAACCATGGGCGCCGCCATTTTGAGCGCCGTCAATCACGCAATTCCCTTTCCCTGGAAAGCCAATCAGCGGCTCAAAAAGCTTGGTCCCGGAAAAGCTCATCCCAGCGGCTCGAGACAGGCAAGCTCCGCCTTTCGCTTTCTCCGGATACTTATCGCCAAGGTCCGTATGGTTGCTGCTGCTGTTGGCGAGCAGTACACGACGGAGCATGCGCGTGGAAGCTCTAGTCTATCGTTCCATAATGATGGGTCATTGCCCAAAAGATTAATGTTTATTCATTTCCGAGGTACGGAATACTCCTCACCATACTTTACTGTCATACAAAACATGACACGTTTGGGAAAGAATATTCACAGCAAAGCAGGACAAATTTGGACATCCTCTGCAGCGGTGCCACTGTGCTCTCTAAATCTTTTAGAGAGAATCTAAAAGATTCTGGAGCAGGTCAGAAACTGCAAAAGATACTTTGATTTTTGCTTCTTGTAAAAAAAAAAACACAAAACCACTTTTTTGTAATTACCAATTGCTAGCAAACAGGTTGGTTGCATCTGGTCACTGGACTTTTTGTCAAAAAGGAATGATTAAAGTGCTTTTTACCTTGTATGTGTGTGCTGTGAACAAGGTTTTGCAGTTTTGGGCTAAGGCACAGGAGGCACAGTCCTAGGTGTTCATGCGTCCCTTCTTCAAAAAAGAAAGTATTCTAAAAATGAAATGTTCACATTGGCAAGAAGTAATGCCCTCAGATTGGCCTAGAGGCACCATAAACCTTTGAATCACCACTGATTGTGAACCAAGTTTTATTCACTGACTTAATGAACTATACTGTAGTCCAGTACCCGGCACATTAGCATAAAATATGTCATCTACATTTTTGCCCTTATCTTGCCTCTATTGCTTTTTTCCAGACTG
This sequence comes from Laticauda laticaudata, assembly GCA_004320025.1. NCBI lineage: Eukaryota > Metazoa > Chordata > Lepidosauria > Squamata > Elapidae > Laticauda > Laticauda laticaudata. The sequence continues at coordinate 20,018 of BHFT01007340.1, forward strand.
CCAAGCACTGGCATTTTTCCGAAGAACAAAGCTCTCCTTGACTCAGCTAAAAATGCTGTGCTATATCTTTGTGCCTATAGAAAATTATGCCAGCATAACATTTTGTAGTTGTAACCAAAACAATAATGGGACATGGGATTTCCAGACAGGAAGTTGTAAATGATGCCAATATAAATTTGCACAGCACTCAAGGAAAGGAATTCTCTGTCCTCCAGCCTTTTTTTTCTCTCCCCAGCTGGCAGGAAACATTCACGAATCACTCTCCTTAATACTGAGTTCTTTGCACAATGGGGAGAAGCAGATTTAACTTCCTGTCAAACTCATGAGTTTGACAAATGCAAGTATTTTGTAAAAGTGTATTTAAAAGGTTTTGGAGACAAGGCTACAGCTTTTCCAGTATACAACTGAAACCGTAACCATTCTTACTATCAACTGGTATGAAAAAGTGATTGCTCAAGTCTTACAGCTTCAAAGACATGAAACTCAAGGGAAAGAGATGGGCAGAAAAAGAGGGAAAAATAGTTCTTGCCAATTTTTCAAAGTGCCTTTATGATTATAAACTAGGCTCAAAACAGTTCAAAATGTTTATTCTCTTTTCTCTGCCCATTTCCTTCTCTTGAGATCCATATCTTTAATACTGTAAACCTTGTGCAATCTGTTCTTCTTTTCTTTTTCTTTCACTATTTAGTTGGAGGGAATACTACATTTGCCCAAGTAAAGCATTTAACTCCCCACTGCCACTCTATTTGTAGCTATTCAGTGCTAAATAATTCCAGATAAATTTATCTGATAATTTCAGATTAATACCAGGTGGAAGTGCTTTCATCTTGAACGTGTATATCTAACTCTAGCCCCAATTTATCTCAATGGAGTTTATCTTAAGTAGATTTGTTTAGGAGTGTAAAATTGCCCAAGATCAAAGGTGATCTGAGGTTCTCCAGATGTTATTGACGCTAATTTCTGGCAGTTTTAGTATTTCCAGTGGTGAGGGTTTCTTTTTAAAGCAGAGAACACTGACCAAATTATTTTGTTCTGTGTGCATTCTTATTAAGGACTATTTACTACAATTCAATTCCCTAGGTAAAAGATAAGATCTCCAGCTGAACTCCACTCTGACTTGAAGCAACAGTAACAACATGGCCTTTGGTTAGGGATCCTGGGTGTTGTAGCTTGGAAACATTTGGGGGTCATGAGTTCCTCAATGCTGTCATAGAAGATAGTATTTGTTGAATCTGTTTATCTGCAGAATTGTTTAAATTGATTTTTATATCCATCTCTAAAATATGTTAAAATGGGAATGCCCAAAGTGCAATAAAGTAACACTAGCGACAATAGAACTAACATAAAAATAAAGTTTAATCAATAAATAAAAATGATTCATATCACAGGAAAACTCCCTTTAGAGGAAGCAATATTTCATCTGATCATTTAGGACAGCTCTCTCCAATATTGGGCATTCTATATATACTCCCGTTATCTTCATGTTCTGTTTTCAATAGTGTTTAGTCATGATGGCTTTGGGCCTTATGAAACCTTAAGTTTTCCAGCTAAGAAAATTTGCTTTTTTAGGATAACTGCTTCGGTATTTTTCATTGAAAGAAAAGAATCAACCCATGAGTGAGGAAACATAAACATGAGCATCTACCACTATGACTTTCTTGGACATCTTTTTCATGTTAGCAGGATAACTTTTGCAGCAATTGTTTTTTGTTCCCTGTGGGACAAAAATATAACAGGAATAAGGTGTCTTACACCAACTGACCAATTCATATAATGTTATAAGGAGAGAAACCAGAAAGAGGGGCAGGGCTGATACCAGTATCTTCATTCTCATTCTCTATTCACGGAACAATCCCTGAATTTGCCTGTACAATTGTTGGTAGAAAAATCCTTCTGGGTTCAATTCCAAGTGGGGAAAAAGACACTGGAAACACGGAGGCTATTTGGAAAGATGGTTTAATGGTGGACAGCAGGACCACATGACCTGGAGCTCCAAAGTGAAAAGGAAGGATGATCACATGCTTCAAGGTAAGAAGAGAAGGTCAAGAAGGGCTGATATGCTGAGAATGCCTGGGTTTTATAACCTTTGTTGAGATTCAAATTGAAGCTTGTTTCTAGTTGATTGTCAGACTCCCATGGGGCCATGGGTGGGGAGCAACTCTGTAGGCTGTCTTGAGTTCCAGGCTTGATTGAGCCTTGCTGGATGATGATGCACTGAAAAGGGCTTTTGGCAATTGCTATAGCTTTACCTGGAGATCTTTGTTATGTTAAGTATTTTCGCCCAGGCCTTAATAGCCCACCCATTAACAAAGGTGGAGGTGAGTTTCTGCTCTTGAGTTTCTACTCTTTTTAGGGGAAATATTCTGCCTTTTTAATATTTCCCAGGATATTTCATTTTTCTAGGAGAAGTGTGGGTGCTAATTTCCTACACTATAAATCTGCTTTTTCTTGGGGCTCTAAACTTCATCAGGGTAACCTACTCTCCTTTAATCGCATGGAAAAACCTTCACATCTACTAGATTTGAGATGCCCATTGTGTTTATAGGGTCAATATTTTCAAGAACACCCTCTTTTCTGAACAAATTTTCAAAAAAAGAATGTCAGCTAAAGTACGCATTTTCTCCAGGATTTTTAGAAGGGGATCATGACAAATGATTGAAACCTCTGGATTGATCAAACAGGAAATGCATATGCAACGCCTATTTCTTTCATAACCTTAGTTCCTATCAGGCTGCTTAATAAAACTTCTAGATATATCAGCTTTTTGGCTAAGATCAAATATGTTGGTTATTTTGCATAATATCATCCTATTAATATGCCCATTATGGAAGCCATCTTATTTTTATAATTTTTAAAGTTATTAAAATCCTGTATAAAAAGAAGAAAAGGATTGTACTGTACTAACATTCTGTTAAAAATTTAAGCTTGTATTTTATTAAAGCCTTCTAAATTCTCAAAAGTGTTTTATAGAAGTACTGCCTTCTTTCTCTTACACTGTATATTGACATACAATCGAATGTCAGAAGATGTTTTGTGTTCCATCCCAAAAGACTGAACTAAACAACTGGTAAATAATATTTATATATTTTAAATTCATCCTACAATATTGAAAACAAGAAATAATGGCCCTTTCAGAAAAAAGAAAATGGTGAAGTTTCTTTAAAAGTATGTATGTTATGAATAGACAGTGATTTCTCAAGACTGGGAATATCAACTGACTTAACCTTAAACACACAGAATCTGTTTGTTTGTTTGTTTTTTTAAAAAAAGACAGCCAGCTCATTTTCTGAAAATTCTTTGATTCCAAATTCCTACAATGTACAATTGGGAAAACAGAATGTGTTCATTTGAGAACTACAAATTTAAGCATTATCTCTGTTACAAACTTATCCAGACTCAAAAAGTTATCTGGACTATATCTTGAAATATTTGTCATGGCAGAATTCCAATTTCACCTGATTTTTCAGAAAGGAATTTTTAATCAGATCTCTAGTTTCATTTGGAGATATAGCTTATATTTAATTTATCATTCTTTCTATTTTTTTTTATTTTACATATTATTTACGAAAATCTTCAAAGGATGTGATCTATGCATTTTCTAGCATAATTGTGCAAGCAGAGTATGATAAATATAAAGTATAAAGAGCTTTTCCTTCTTGATTGTTGATGGGTAAGAGTTGTAAACAGTAGGGCAGGCTAGACTTATTTCCCATCAAATAATGAAGTGGGATCATTTGGCATTCTGCCCAGGAAAATCAAAATCTGTCACTGAAACCCAGAATAATGCTTACTAGTCAAAATCTGGTATACAAACTACTGTACTAGACAACATGAAGCCATAGGCCAGCCTGCTGTAATAGTTCATCTTTCTAAAATATTGCAGATATGATATAATGCATTGTGCTTTCCATAACTGTGTAGGATCACATTGTGATGGTTAGGGTGATGTCACAATGATTATATGTCAATATCACAGTATTTCTGGACATTCAATGTGTCACAGAGACCTAATAAATCATAAAAACCATACAAATTAAGTAATTTGGCTTGGATTAGCGCAAAAGTTTCCCCACTGCAATGATTCCAGCTATGGTTCATATAAGTGTTTCTCTTAGAAAATGTCAACCAAACGGATTTGCTTCCAGTGAGGAATGATGTTGGATTTACAGTATATGTTTTATCAAGCCATGATTTACCTAACCAATCATTCAAAACTGGGTGGGTTCACCTACAAAATGATAAGATATAATACAACATAGTAAGGTAAAATCAAACCACATCATAGATTATTGATGCAACACTGAAAGCAACTTAGGTGTTTTACTTTGAAAGAAATTGAGTTTTCCACAATCTCTTAAACTGATAGTATTTATTTCTATAAATGATTTTCTTACATGAATATTGTTTCATTTAATTACAGATAAATAAATGATAAACAGTGTTTAAGCTACTTGTTTTTTCTCGGTGTAAGATGTATAGGCTTGATATAGTTTATAGAGACTTTTGGCAACTTTGCTCAAAGGTGTCACTATTTTCTTCAGTGTCTTACCCTAATCTTTTATTCATGGGGTGGGAGGACATTATTCATTTTGTATCAATGGAGATGAGGAATTCAGGCAGGATACACTTCGGAGTCCTTGGTGCTCTTTGGGCTCAGTTTTTGCTTGCAGACATTGCATTACCCAACGAAGTGGGATCATCACGATTAAGGCCCTGTCCCACTGGATTTACGGATGCAAAGAGGATGTAAAACGTTAAAAAAGCGTGCCATCCATTGGAAAACGCTATGCATCCGTTGTGTACTCACTGCATACGTGTTTCATACTATTTGTCGCGCATCCGTCCACTGCGATTTCATCCACGCAAGAAGTTTTGAGCTGCACAAAACTTTGTGAACGGATGAACTTTCCGTCCGCCGCGTACGATGTACATCCGTGACATATACAGGCAACAAACGTTCTATGTCCATTATCATCCATTAAATGTCCGATGTATCCTCTCTGCATCCTCTGGCCATCCCCTCAACTCACATCCGCTGCAGCTGAAAACGGGTAATGAGGGAGGAACAAAAGGTACACGAAATGTCTACACAGCGTTAGTAGCACGGAAATAGAAAGGATGTAAGTGTATCATCTCGTATATAAAGTATTCAAAAACGGACAAAACGTTTATATCTGGGATGATCTCGTATATTTAGGTGATGTCTGCAGTATGGTCTAGAGTATGTAGAAAGCCCCATAGTGGATACAACCGACTAGTTTTCTATAAAAAAGGGCGAATAAATCATCTGGATCTCTGCGTGATGGTGACCCCATTACCAGTCCCACTGAAGGTTGCACTGGAGGTTTAGCTATCCACAACTATCCTTATCTATATCCCACATTAGTTTCATCATGTCAAAGGCTTAATCGCATTTTGTTCAAAAGTTTTCACCCATACACTATTATTAAGTAAAAGAAAAGAACCACTAACACTAAGGTGTTAAGCCCAAAGATCAACATTTATTACTTCCTTTTAGGGTAAAATCTTTATGACTTTATTATAATAAGAACATAAAATGGACCTAAGTAAGTTTTATAAAGATATACATTATAAATGAACAACATACAGGTCTTCTGCACTATTCTCAGTCTATCTCTGAGTCATAGTCTATGGTCTCAGCTGTTTAGCGGGAACATGGACTGTGGAGGTAGGCTATGGCTTGAGTGCTGGGTCTGAGGCACCATTGGGGGGCTTGGCCCCGAGGTACAACAGGTTGGTGGTGTGTTCGGAAGCTATCCGAAAGCTGACTCAGTCCCGTGAGGTTGAGAGAACCCTTCATCAAGGACTTGAGATGTCCAGGCCCATACTGATGACAGATTGTCCATTGATGGGCTTGGCTGTGGGGTGAGGAAGGAGGAGTGTAGTGGGCTGGTCTGGTCTGCAGCTGGTGAGGACTGCGTCTAGGTGTGCTGATGAACCTGGGCCTGGACTGGGAAGTTCTGTTTTTGCTGTGGGAAGTCATGGTAATTCGTAGCCTTGATAGTAAGGGACTGTTTGAAGCCGTGGAAGGGCTGTTGTATCGCCTGGGGTGGAACAGCAGACTGGGAGCTGGGTAGGAGCAGCTTCAGAGCTGCGGCCTTGAGGTGTGTGCAGAAGTGCTGTGAGTTTCTGCTTCATCACCTGGTTACTTGTTTCCTCTCTCCGCTTCTCCTTCCTTTTGCCTCTCGTTCTCCTCTGGCAGGGGCTTCAGCAGGCCTCAGGGGCTTGAGTAGCAGGGCCTTCAGGGGCTTGAGCAGCAGGGCCTTCAAGGGGCTTGAGCACGCAGGGCCTTCAGGGACTTGGGCAGCAGGCTTTGAGGGCCTTGGGGCTGGTCCACCACAGCAGCAGCAGCTTCAGAGTCAGCTGCCAGGGGGTTGGGATTGCTGTTCTGGTCCTTCTCCACTTTGCAGGGCTTGGACGAGTTAGAACAGGCTTCCTTTCTCTCTCGACTGAACGAACCATGGTGTTCTCTGCAAGATGTATGTGGAAGCATGTTCTTTTCCCCTTGTGATTGCTAACTGCGTGCGTGCCTGCATCCTTCTATATGCCACGGAGCTGATGCAATTCATACTCCCCGCATGCACATGTGAAACGCTTTGCATCCGATAGCACATATTGCACCGGCTCCCCTTTGTTTCTATAGGCCGTCCGTGATGCATTCTGCTTCATCCGCTATGCATGACCGCCCCTTCTCCGCTATGCATCCGCTTCAAAATTCTTATACCCGGAACCCCTTTGGAGGTATCATCCACTTCAATCCTGCTAGGCTTCCTATGACATCCGTTTAACCCCCGCTACATACTACCCAACGTCCATTCTTTTCCGTTCTTTTCCATGTTTATGCAAATTTTCACCACTTTTTGGAGCGGATAACAACGGATGGAGCCACCCCCAAAATTTTGCTCATCCACTCTGTTCTTTATGCATACGTGTTGCGTCCGTCGGCCAGTGGGACCTAGCCTTTAGTGAGTGAGGGGTTTGTTCTTTGTTTATATATTGTAGCTTGCCCTGCCAGTGTTAAAAAAGGTATAACTTTCTCCTTAGTATTTTCTTCATTAGACTGCTGTTTTCTGCTTTATGATTTGTTTGGTGTTAATCCCTGCTGATTTGGGTGTCATTAGCCATACCATTTGGGCTATTTTCAATCCAGCTGAGCAGCATACAGAAAATTTGTATCTGACAATGGTGGACAGATTATGCTTTCACAAGGCACAACTTTTTTTTTCTTTTTTCTGAGCACCACCAAGAAATAATGCGTGCATAGACAAATTCAAGATACAACGAATAACTGAGATTGGGATTTGTTTTTTTTCCAATTTACTCAGCTGGTTTTACATTCTTGATTTTTGGCTGATTCTACTGAACCAAAGGGGTTTAAACCACACATCACCTTCTACTTGACCCTAGCGGTGGAAGAATATTCAGTCAGTTCCCTAGAGTCTAGATAAGCCTGGAGGTACTCCAAATGTTTTACAGCTGTAACTTCCAGGATTCCCCAGCCAGTTTAGTCTCTGAAATTACAGTCTTCCCAGCACATCTGGAAGCTACCAAAATGAAGAAGGCTTAATGCTAACATTTTCTAACCAAAGAAACTCAGAGGCAGCTGCACACTACATTCCAATAACCTAAGATGAAATTCTAATATCCATTTGCTGAGGATCACAGCAGCTTTGGCTCAAAGGAAAGGAGAGGAAAAAAATCTTCATTTTTTTTTCTTTTACTGTCATCTCCTTCCAACCCTATTATGCAAAATTTCTCTTAATCACATATGTTCCAAGATCTTCAAAATTAGCAAAGCATCCATTTCAATGCACTTCAAATGTGCTATGTAAAGCACATGGGGGGGAGACACTGATTTGCAATGGAAAAACAGCTAGACAAATGTGAAAAACCTTTTCTTCAGTTCTGTCCAGATTCTCCTAATGATTTCTTTATCAAACTATCTTCTCCCTCCCTTGCAATCATGGTTCTGTTGTGCTATTTTGCCCTCAAGACATATACTTTTCCAAGTTTTCTTGTGTCATTTAAGCTACTTACTTTCCTTCTATCAAATAGTATGGAAATTCTTCAGATTCATAAAGAAAAGGAGCCACAACTGTTCTTTGGAAGGACAGATACTGAAGCTGAAGCTCAAATACTTTGGTCAGCTAATGAGAAAAGGGGACTTGTTGGAAAAGACCCTGGTGCTAAGACAAGGGGCCAACAGAGGAGAAGATGGTTAGATAGTGTCATCAACTCAATACACGTGCATTTGGGCAAACTTCAGGAAACAGTGGAAGAGAGTGGCATGCTACAATCAATGGGGTTGCAAAGAGTCAGACACAACTTAGTGACTGATCCATAACAATAACCCTGTCTTTATTTGTTAAAAATAAAAGAGAGTGTTTTTCTTTACAAAGGGGAGAAAAATAATATCAGGAAACGTAATGTAATCTAGTTGTTTCGAAATGGAAATCTGATTATTTGGCCAGCCTCCACCTGAATTTGTTCGTAGACCCATTTCCGGTTACAGCGACATTCTGCCCCACACTTTGTTGAATTACATTTAGGACAAGGGTAAAAGCAGCCCAGGCAGTTCTTCTCTAGACAATCACACAAATCTGTTTTATTGGAAATCAGATGGCCATATTTGTCATATTTCTTCACAGTCCTATAAAAATAGCAGACAGAGGCACCTTGTTAGATTTTTAAAATATGAAGTAAAAAAAAAATGAAAATGCACTGCAAAGCAAAAAAAAAAAAGATATCAGAATTGATATCTGATACTATTTTAATCTACAAATAAAGAACACTTTTATCTTTACCTCAGAATGGAATGCAGCATTACCACAGATCTATTTAAAAGAGGAGGAAGAAAATTGCTTTGACAGATGGTTCCTCAGGACTGCTTAGCATAGGAATTTTTTTACCTCAGGTAAACTATAAATGGCAGCAGTAGTGTGCCAGATTATGTCCTGTTAGGATATGCACTTTTTTCTATGCTAAAGCGATATCCCCAGTGGAAAAGAGAAATATTAGGATTCTGATCAGCTACATAAGTATTAAAAAGCAGGGCATGCAAAGGGAGCAAATTAAATTCCAATTAAGCAGAGGATTTCCAGATTGCTAATGTGGAAAACAGTCAGCCACATGGATTGGATAGCAAATATAATTCTCATCAAAACTAAAAACTCAGATAAAAAGTGACATGTGGCTATAATCTTGGAGACTACATACGTCTGTGTGTGTATGTGTGTATGTGTATGTGGTGGGATTCAAAAAAATTTACCAGTTCTATGGGTGTGGTTTATTTGATGGGCATGGCTTGGTGGGCATATGACTGAGCGGACAGGCTTGATGGACATGTGATTGGGTGGGCATGGCCTGGTGGTCATGTGACTGTGTAGGCATGGTGTGGTCATGTGACTGGGTGGGTATGCCAACTCTTATGTCACTCACATCAAGGGGTGCCTCGCCTGGCCCCTCCCCTCCCAGCCATTCCTTGTCATACCCAGCCTCAATTTATCTATAATTCTGTAAAAATGTTGTTCACCTTTTTTTGACTTTATTATCTATGTACTATAGATATACTTTCATGGATCTCTGAAAGGAGGAAATGGCTCACATGCTTTGCTCAAGTGTGTGATAGACAATAGGCTTTTAAGGGGCTGCCAGAAAGAAGAGGGGGGGCAATATATTTTTCAAAGCACCAGAAGGCAAACAAGAAGCAATGGATGGAAACCGAACAAAGAGAGAAGCAAACTAAGACTAAAACTGACAATGAGAACAATTAACCAGTGGAACTGCTTGTCTTCAGAAATTCTGGGTACTCCAACACTAGAGGTTTTTAAGAAAAGACTGAACAGCCATTTCTCTGAAATGGTTCCCTCCAAGCTCCCTTCTAAGTGTTATTCTGTTATTCTGACATCTTTCCCAGGAACTCTGCTCAGAGTTTGGCATTCTCTGTTTTCCTGCCTGAGCAGAGGGTTGGATAAGAAGACCTCCAAAGTCCCTTTCAACTCTGTTAAACGCAAGTGTATTTATGCTCTGGAGTCTGAACTATAGACATTGAATGTATGTAAACCCTGGAAAATATGTGGTAGCCCTGGGCAAAAGAAAGGCAGTAAAATCAAGTATAGGGACAGTGTAAAATATTAATATATGGTAAATAATGGAACAATTAAAAATAATAGCACAGAGTTTCCCCCCCCCTTCCTTCCTATTTCTTTTTCTTTCTTTGTTCCTGTTTCTTTTCTCTCCCTTCCTCTTTCTTTCTTGCTCTTTTTTGTTTTATTTTCTTGTCTCTCCCACACACACAGCACAGTCTCTTTTTCCTTTCCTTTCTATTTCTTTTTATTTATTTCTCTTTCTTCTTCTTTCTTTCTTTCTTTCTCTCCCTTCCTCTTTCTTTCTCTCCCTTCCCCTTTCTTTCTTGCTCTTTTTTGTTTTCTTTCTTTTCTTGTCTCTCCCACACACACAACACAGTCTCTTTTTCTTTTCCTTTCTATTTCCTTTAATTTATTTCTCTTTCTTCTTCTTTCTTTCTTTTCTTCTTTCTCTCTCTCTCACACACACATCACATACACACAAGCACACATACACCACTCTCACATACACACCTGATCTGGAACTAACTGATCTGGTGAACTCCAGAGCAGCGGGCGGCAGGAGAATGAAGAAAGCAACCAGCTCCAGGACATCCACTGTGGCATTGCGGCAGCAGCACTGCTTACAGGAGACAGCTTGGTCCCTGCCCTCCCGGTTGGAGCACTGTCGCTGCCACTTTCTTCTCCCAGGGGACAAAACAAAAGGGAGGTAGCGGAGGCAACAGCGCTGCTTACGAGAGGCAGCCAGGTCCACCGCCTCTGTCACCTCTGCCCGCTTCCTTTCATTTTGTCCCTCAGGAGAAGCAAGTGGTAGCAGCAGAGGGGCTGCAGCAACAGTGCTGCTTATGGAAGGCATCCGGGTCCCCACTCTCCCAGTTGGAGCATCACTCCCGCCACTCACTATGCTGCAGCCGCCATATGGTTGGGAAAGCATCGTGAGATGACTTAGCCAGCCAGCCAAGCCAGGGATGGTGGGGACAGGGCAGCTAGGGCCCCAGCCAGCACCGCCTCCGGGATGGGGCCCTGCTGCTGGGGAAGCCAGCCAGCCGAGCCCGGGGTCGGGGGGGCAGCTAGCTAAGCCCCAGCCAGCACCAGCACCGGGATGGGGCCGTGCCAATGAGGAAGCCAGCCAGCTGAACCTGGGACAGGGTTAGCTAGTGCAACTCGCAGGCTTACCTGTGAGCACACAGATCAAGCCTGCTTAGTTGGGGTGCAGGCACCACATGGGAAAGCAGGTTAAAAAGTCAAGCCACAAGAACCCAATGTGCCATATAGGAGGGTAGTATGGTACACATTACTCTGTATGTAATGTAATTTTGGGCTAATGTAGCCTTTAGCCCAAAACCAATTATACACCCTTAATCTTCCCAATATCCTGCAATTTAATTGTCAGCAGGTTTATTCTGTCTTAAATGCTTAAATAAGAGAATTTTAAGGAACAATAAAAAAATGATTGCAGCCATGATCCTAGTAATTATGAATAGATTTTTTTCTGCTGACTGGAGTAGAACTTTCAAGAATGCATGTATTAATCTGGAGCCTTAAGCATCTGAAGATGATTAAACAACCCTATAAATTTCTATTTCCAAAGTTAATTTAAAATATAGACAGAACTTGGATACATCATCTTACTTCTTTGTTGTAGTAAAACAATCCTGGTTTATCATTGACATACAGACTTTCTTTTGTTGTTCCCGAGTTTCTGGGTTGAAATCTGCCAGCAGAGGTCCTGGATTTTGAAATGCCAAGCATTTTAGCTGTCGTTCAATTTGTTGCTGTCAACAAACACACTAGTGATTACAATAATAGGTTCACAAGTGCATTTAGGAATTCAATATTAAATGAAAACAGAAACCGAAAAAAACCTCCAGCAATTAAATTGCAAAACATTTTCACACTAATTCCTGTTAAAATATAGAATCAAATTCTCTTTTAATTACCATATTTTTCAGAGTATAAGACACACTTCCCTCCCCCCCAAAAGTGAGTGGAAATGTCTGTGTGTTTTATACAGTGAATATAGGCCCATTTTTGGCCTCCCAAAGCCTCTGTGGGTCCTGTTTTTGCCCTCCACAGCATCTAGAAGTATTCGACATGCCTGTTTTTGTCCTCCAGAGGCCTCCACAAGTCTCGTTTTCGGGGGGGGGGGTGATGGTGGGGAGGGTGAAAACAGGACCTGCAGACGCATCTGGAGGACAAAAACAGGGCCGTTTTTGGCCTGCAGAGTGCTTCTGCACACCAGGGAGGGCAAAAACAGGATGCACAGAGGCAAAAAACTTTTTTTTTCTTGTTTTCCTCCTATAAAGCCATAGTCCAGTGCATCTTATACTCTGATAAATACGGTAATATACTGCTTAAAGATAAAAAAATTGTATCCTGTCTGTAGTTTTGAATTATGTGTGATCTATTGGTGATTCAAACTTGATGAAACCATCACTATTAATCTCCAGTCTACCTCCAATCAGAAGACCTACTTTTGGATTCTATATAACCTTTTCAGCATGAACTGCAGATGCTTCATGAGATGAATTTAGAGGAATAGACAAATTATGTCAGAGCCAATTTACCTGACCTGCTAAAAAGGCAGAAAGAACTCACCTCTTATTATTTCGTTTGTAAAATAACATTTTCAGCATAAGCTATCTTCTTTAGTCCAGCAATCTCCAACCTTTGCAGCTTGGAGCTCAGTGGGGGAAGAGGAACCAGGCCATGTGAACAAGCAAGTTTTGCTACATGTACATGCCAGCTTGCCACTCGTGAGGCCTAGTTGTGAATAGGCCATGGTCACCCTGGGAAGGTTGGGACCCCTGATTTAGTCCATCTGAATTATATCACATTGAAGTAAGGTTAGGGTAGCTGGCTGAGGCTACTGCTAGATGTCTCTCTGTGGTTCTGCCACTGATTAGCAGGATTCTCCTGTGCCTGTAGTAGAAAAAATGAACCTAACTAACAAAATGAAGACCCATACCCCACACCCCACCTTGCCTTTTGGATATGACCAAAGTAAAATCCACTTCCTCTTTTTGCATAATCTCATCAGAGTTGAATAACTCCTCTTGCTCTTGACAAATTATCCCCCGCGCTTCCATCTAGACCAAAGAATAGAAATATCCTCACCCATTCACAGTATAGTACAATTCAGCAAGTTCTGACCAGTTCTGGAGAATCGGTAGTGGAAATTTTGAGTAGTTCGGAGAACCCAGCAAATACCACCTCTGATTGGAGATTTTACAGTATCCTTCTCCTGCCACGCCCACCAAACTACGCCAGTAGTAAAAAAATTTGAATCCCACCACTGGCACAAGAGCAACAGGAAGTCGTGAGCTAGAGAATCCCCAACTTCCTATCTTCTTATCAGCTGATGACCCCAAATTTTATCACTTTCATAATGAATGTCTCCAGCTCTGCTGCATTTCTAAAAGTCCCATTCTGCCTGACAATAGAATTCACCATAGGAACAGGGTCAAAGACCTGCCAAGCTTCCCCAAACTGACCAGGCATTTAGATCCCTAGGATCTCCTGCCTTGTTGTCCTCAACTTCTTTTTTTTTTTTAAACTGTTTTTCCATTGGTCAAGGACCCTTTTTTCCCCTAAAACATGCATCCAATGTTCATTGCAATAACCATTGTTCTTCTCAGTACTGTACTCCTTACTTTGGCAAAGTTCCACAAGAGTGCCAAACAAACAGCCATCTCTCACAGACAACACATTTTCCCATTTCACTTCCCAACCCATGGGTGACAGGACAAGAAGAGAACAAAGGGGAAGGATTGATTTAAGTTGGGTTGCCTCCTTAGTCAAGCTTCCTGTAACTTATTAGCAAGGTAGGGAGTGTTGCTGTCCTTACAAATTCAAGGTAATGTCTGACTGGTTCACCAGTTTCATTTTCATCTCTATCAATAAAAAGAACCACCTCCAATTGTTCTCTGTATGGCAAGGTAGGGCTAAAGACAAGGGGTGGGATTCAACTGGTGTTACTACCAGTTCGGTGATTATGTTTTGTACACGTGTGTAATACAACTAAAGCTGTTCTGGGCAGACAGTTGATAAGCGCTGCATGCACAGGTGCACAACATTTGAAAAACCACTTTTTTACTGCCTTTTCAACCTCAGCTGTGCCGGGCAAAGCAGCTGAGGTTGAAAAAGCAGGAAATAAAGGTCAAGTAACAGCCGGGGCAGGTGGGTCGGCCAAACAGCAGCAAACACAGAACCGGTTCTGTGTCTGCTGCTCTTCAGAGCTCCCGGTTCTATAGAGCCTGGCAGAACTGGTAACATCCCACCCCTTTGAAACTTTGAAAGTACTGGATTTATTTATTTCCCATTTCCTATGGGACTATCAATCTCCTTCTTACGTTTCTTTAAAAAGCCCAAATGTCTTCTGGGAAGCGGATTATTTCTGTGTCAAAAAAACAGACGGATAAAAGGCTTTGCAGAGCAGATTTCTGATCTGTATTGCAAGCCAAGCCTGAGTGACCATAGGGATCAACATCCAATGACAAGCTAAAAAGAGGGAAAGTTTAGTAGCTGGACAGCCCTCTCCCTGGCCATTTAGTTGCCAGTCTCATTTCTGAGGCACTGTGGAGATGATCCTTATTACAAGACTTGTGTTGGGAGAAAAGAGAAACATCATTTTGTCAGCAGAACAACTGAAAACATAAATAAGGTCAGGGTAGGGGTGGTGAGGATTTTGTTCCAGAAGGCAGACACCACAGGAAAGGAGGCCTGCTTCTCTGTCTGGCATGTCCAGATGTTCTGCTATGGCTACATATTTGCTATCCAATTACTTGGAGAAAAGTTCTATGGTCTGATACCTGAGCAGGTTTATACAGCACATGGGAGATCAAACTACATCGCAGTTATTCAGGTCTTGGGACACATTTACCTGGACCTGTTTGAGACTTCAAAAATAAACCAGCGATAAAATGAAGTGTGCCTCAGGCAATTTATGCACCCAGCATTGCATGATTGCAGCAATAAGTGTTCCGGCCAAAGTCTTTCTAAGGTCATGTATTAGTGCAATTACTCAAAGTTAGAGTGCTTAATGTCTCCTGGTAAAAATGAAGTCTGACTAGAGAAATTATTATTCTACCTACCACATAAGGGCTGAATGCCCTGCCCTTGGAACTTATATAGGATAGACATTTCAGATACTTTACAGGTGAGTAGTTCACATAGCGTGCTAATCCATAATTTTAATGGTATGTTGAAATGATCTTGGGAAAAGGGGTGAAGAGATGCTATCTAAGACATAATCAGATAACAGACGACATAGCCTGCAGCTGCATGATGGCCAGGGAAGGAAACTCAGAAAGGAACCTCTTTAACCTCTCAGGCTATAAAAAAATGGTGGGAGTTTTGTATTAGCAGGCTTGCAAGACTCTGTTAATGTAATGGATATTACAATGGAATTAGCTCATCTGTTTGTGCTTCCTGTCTGACCTACCTGGGAAAGCTGACAATAATATTAATTGTTTGTGTGGGGCTTGATCTGGTGCAGAACTCAATTATGATTGAGTGGCATGGCATGAGATCTCTTCAGAGTGTTCTGTATGGAATAGTGGTTAACCAACAAATTTTAAAGCTGGGGAAAAACTAGTGAGGTTTGTTATGGACTCATATACATAACAAGCAGAGGGAATTTTTCCTACTTCTGTACTTTGTTTGGAATGTTATATTCTATTTGTGGCTCTTAAGCAACTCTTGCTAATTCCCTGTTAACTGAATTCCAGACAAACACAGCTTGTAAACATGGGCGTAGCTTTCCTAGGACTTATATTTTGATCCTATTTATCTTGTCATGCTGTCTACCATGCTAATAAATCATTGGGATAGTGGCATCCTGCTATACATTGTGCATTTATTCAACATTAGGTGGATATCTTAGAAAAATAAGGCAATTTCTCTGTGTTAAATAGTCAGACAGAGTAAATGTGTATACTACACCTTACTATGTTTTTCTCAGACCATGTTCATCTGTGTAAATCTAACTTACAGGGATATTATGGCTCTTTCAAGGAAATTGTGCAAGTGCCAGGAGAACATCAATCCCGTTCTGTCCAGCATTGTGAGTAGGAGGTACCATTTGGAGAAATGGGGGCATTGGATAATACTTTGTGGGAAAAGAAATGCTATCTGAAAGTTTGTCAGTGGTTTTAAAGAAATGAGAGACTCAGGAGCAATAGATGGTCACCATAAGCATATCAGGAGCTAACTGATGTTAAGGGCAGTAATAGAGGGATGCTATAGAATGCTTTAACCCAGTGTTTCTCAACCACATATCTTAATTGCCAAAGTTGATGAACATTGCTTTAAACAGATTTTGGAAGTGCATAGGAAAAAGTGCATGATTTAAGTGGCAAGATGGTGTATGTTCATGATGGCGAATCTATGGCAAGTGTGCCGGAAGTGGCACACAGAGCCATCTCCCTGGGCATGCTAGCTGTGCCTGTTGCTCTTCTGGTTTCTGGTGCTCCCCTGTGTGTGAGTGCACATTCCCATTTCAGCACTGAGTGCTGAAAATGTTTGCCAACACTGGTATATGTGGTACCCAGGCCATTCGCTGAGTATGCAAACATCTGCCTACAACATGTATTGTTGGACCAAAGGTGGCTGTGACTTGGGCTATTTGGAAATTGATGGGCACTTATCAATATTGATCTGCCTGCCTGTCTAGCTTGGGATTTCTACCTCATCCTGCCATTTGTTTAAATGGTTTTATGCTGAACCAGTTTAAAGTGCTGCCCAAATGTATTTTGCCAGCAGGGAAAAGCTAATAAAGAGAAAGCAGAACAGAAGGCTGAGCATCAGGGGAAAGAAAAACTAAACAAAAATAACCTGAACAGAATCAGCCAAAAAAGCCCCAGACCTGGGATCCAGAAGCTGCTTTCTTTCTTGATTTATTCACACCACACTTGGAAAGGTACGAAGAGTAGCTTCCCACTCAAAGGTCTTCAGTTGTAAAATGCTCCTATAAATGAAAGCTACAAAGTATTCAGGAAATGGCACCTTCGTTTTATGAATGTTATAGGCTGGTAAAAATAATTACATGGGTCTTGAATGGATTATTTGGGTCATTCTAAGACACCCTGAGATGGGCGGGTGGACAAAAGAAAAAGAAATAATGTTTGTCTTTGTCCCTATAGTCAGCCAATAGACCAGAAGGACTAAAAGAAATGTATTACATGGAAGAAATTCCATGGACAGGACTAAATCAAGGTATTGCAGAGAGAATTGTATTAACTTATCTCACATCACTATGACGTATCTACAGCAAAAGGTTGCCTTTCAATACCATGTATGAAAATATGCAGCCAATGCCCCACAATTATTCAAAGTTTCAGACCTGCCAACCCCTGATAAAGGAAAATCTGGAGACCCATGAAAAAAAATCTGAAGATTCTATAAAAAATAGTGAGATTCTATTTTTTTCCCGATCAAGATTAAACAAACCCCTTTTCCATCGAGGAAAGTCATCAACAGTTTATTTAAATGTTTTATTTGTGTTCCCTGTTGTAAGAAGATGCAGCTTTCTTTCTTCTATTGAAAAATCACCACCTCTTTTTGCCATGTTTATACAATTGCGATCGCTTTCCCGCGCTGAACTTACAAAGACTACTAGGAAACTAGCCTCGTTCCTAGGGCCTACTCCCCTTTCAAAATGACGGACAGACAGGAAGAAAAACGATTACCGTATATACTCGCATATAAGCCGACCCCCAAATTTGAAAAAAAAAAAGCGTTTTAAATTCGGCGTGAGATTGAGGAGCCTTGTCGTGAGACCGTGAGAAATGACAAAAAATCGTGAGACTCACGGCAGAACCGTGAGAGTTGGCAGGGCTGAAGTTTCTCCTGGCTGCATACTAGAAAGAAGGCAGAGATATTTTGATAGTTGAATATGAGGAATGTAGCAGATTATCAACATTGGTTCAAGCTTAGTGAGACCTGAGGATAGAAAGGCCAAGATTGTAGAACTTGTTTCTGCAATTGTTGGCACAGGTGAACTAACCCAACTGAAGAACAGACTGGACACAAATTATAAACCTGAAAAGATCAAATAGTTCAAAGAAGGGAACCCAAGCAAAAAGTTTCCTGGAGCTCTTGAAAGTGGGGCAAAAGGCCTTCTCAGACTGAAGCTGGTGGCATTGTGCACATTTCTTCCCAGGTGGACTGGAAAGATTAATCATTCACTAAGCTTAACTTGGAAAATGCTTCTAACAGGTGATCATGCAGAATTTGGCTGAATTATGAATCATAATTAGGTATTGAAATGTCTATGTGCAAGGCAGTTGGAACTATGAGAGATTCAACCATTATAGTTACTGGAGCCTGGGTTTCTTCATGTTGCTACTTGTAACCTGCTCTTGCATTTTTGTGGGGAGTGTTCTTGGATCTAGGGGTGGGCTTCAAAAATTTTAGCAAAGGTTCTCTGCCCAGTTGCTGGGTGAGCGTGGCCATGGTGGGTGTGGCCTAGTCGGCCTCCTGCACCATGGTGGGGGGGTTGTTTTTGCCCTCCCTGGGCTCTGGAGGCTTTCCTCGAGCCTCTGGGAGGGCAAAAACTGCCTCTCTGGGCTCCAGTGGCTCTCTGGAAGCCAGAAACCGGCCCATTTCTGGCCTTCCCAAACTTCTGGGAAACCTGTTTGTCACCCTCCCTATGCACGTCCTGCACTTACCTGCATTCAAAACAGGCCATGTGGGGACTCCTGGGAGGAGAAGGGCAGGGTGGGTGGGGCCAGCCAAGAGTGGGATTTGGGGGTTCTCTGAACTGCACAGAATCTTAGCTAGGGGCTCTCCCGAACCCCTACGAACCCCAGCAGCCCACCCCTGCTTGGATCCCACATCTCTGGTAAATATATTTGTATTTGAAAATATTTATATCGGTTTCTGGAAACCACATTTTTTTGCCTTAGATTATAACTTTTGCTTTGCAGTCTGTTTCAAATAAAATATTTGAAATCTGTCTTGATATTTTTTGAGTATCTTCCCATGGATCACTGAGCTAATAAGTCAACTGTGATTTATCAAATAAATTATGGTCAAGTAATAGTTTAGAACACTGTGTAAATGTAAGAAGTGTAATTCACTACATTAAATCATGGTTGTTTTAAATGATGGATTGCTAAATATACCACAGTGGCTAGATGCACATTAAACCAGAGGCAAAGTCTTATAAATTGATAATGTTTGGGTTCAAATACTATGCTAAGTGAAAAAGAAACCACTTTAGGGCTTAGCATTAGGCAGGATATCAGCAGTATCCATCACCATGACCTGTCCTTTACTGCCAGAAAGGGATCCATGACAAGAACCCACAACATTTAAATAGATTCTTAGAATATATCGTTTGTTCTAATTCAAATCCTGTGATTTATCAAATAAATCCTTTCTTTGAATCACATACATTTCTAACTTTAGGGTTACCTTAGGCATCCAATATATTTATATCAATACCAAATTCCCAGAGAAGAAATGTCTAGAAATTCATAAGAAAAGGGTAACATTATTATGAATCAAAAGCAAGACCTAATTTTTTTATCTTTAAAAGTGAATTATAAAACATTTTCTGAAAATACTTTGGAGAATTCTGAAGTTGTACCTGTTGCTTTTGCTCCAAGGTCATCTCCTTAGTGCATACGCTGTTCCCTCCTGCCAATTCCCTTGCTGCAAATGGCCCCCCCTGAGGACAGGGGCCTTCTGAACAATCACCCATTTTTAAAAGTATGCGAAAACCTGCAATGAGAAATCCACAAATCATGGACAAAGAACTTGGTCAAGGAAAATGCCAGGATCTTGGACCACTGAATTAAAACACCATCCACAAGTGAAGCATTCACCCAGTTTCAGTTCCCAAACTTCAAGTTGATTTTAAAGTAGAGGTGTGAGTCTCTGGTCTTAGGACAGTTGTTACATTCTAAAGAATATAGGTTCTGCTACAATGTGGTCAGTAGCTGGGATGACCAGAGTTGTAGTTTAATAATTGGTATAGGTAGTCCTCAATGTATGACGACAATTGAGAGCAAAATTTCTGTTGCTAAGTGAGATATTTGTTATGTGAATCTTTCTCCTTTTTATGACTTTTCTTGCTACAGATGTTGAATGAATTACTGCAGCTATTAAATGAGTAACAAAGCTGATAAATGAATCTGGCTTCTCCATTGACTTTGCTTATCAGAAGGACGCAAAATGTGATTTACATGACCCCAGGGCAGTGGTGGGATTCAAACATTTTTACTACTGGTTCTGTGGGCATGGCTTGGTGGGCATGGCAGGAGAAGGATACTGTAAAATCTCCATTCCCTCCCTGGGGGAAGGTGCAAAATTCCCATTCCCACCCTCCCCACTAACCTGCTTTCCAGCCTCGTTCTCCTGTGCAGGGCAACAAAAGAAGACCCAGCCAATCAGCTGGGACTTGGGAGACAGAGAATAGATGGGGCGGGGCCAGTCAGAGGTGGTATTTGCCGGTTCTTTGAACAACTCAAAATTTCTGCTACCGGTTCTCCAGAACTAGTCAGAACCTGCTGATGACCATTTCTGCCCCAGGGACATTGCAACTGTCATAAATATGAGTTCAGTTGCCAAGCTTCCAATTTTTTTTTTAACAAATTTCATTCAGTTTTTCACATTAAAAACAAAAATATCTTTTTAGTGGACAACATATTTCTGGGTCATCACCTTTACATACAA
>BHFT01007341.1:0-38599 GCA_004320025.1 Laticauda laticaudata
TCACATCTGTAATCTGGATTGGTCACTAAATTGACCCTTGTTGGGTTGGGGGAGGCTCCCTCACTCTTGCCTGAAACCACCATACCATACAGTCGCTTCAATCATCATGGGGTTGAAACTTTATTATCTTTCTACACCACAATTCAGATATGCGAAGGATTGGACATTAAGAAGAACCTTGTCATAAATGTGAGTTGACAGGATGCCTGATGAACCAATAAAAAAAACTTTGGATGCTTTGTGGAGTTGATCTGTCTGCATTATGCCATCCAAGCATCAATAAGCAGAACAGTGAGAATGGGGGTGGGGTGTCTGGAAGCCTCCCTTCTCCTGACAATTAGAGTACCGAATAATAGAGTTGAGAAGGACCTTGGAGGTCTTGTAGTCCAACTTCCTTCTCAAATAGGAGACCCTATACTTTTATGATTCTACATGGATAGAACTGGTGTCCAGAAACCCTGGTGGCTTGTAAGCACAGTCAACCATCCGAATAATGGACCCAATAAAAGCAGGCATTTTAAGGAACTTTAAAATCCCAAAAGCAAAACTTTATTGAGTACATCATTTCAGCACTGAAGAAAGCAAAACCAATTCTAATTTTTCCCATGCAATCCTGCAGAGTTAAAAATGAATTTTATTTCTCCCTCCAATGGAACGAGTCACATTGTCCAATTAGGAATCAGCCTTTTGTTTTGATAACAATCCACATCTTGGCAGACACCTGCAGAAGTGTCGTTGGCTCTCCCAATTGAAGATTGTAGCTTCCACATTCCATCTCACCCTTCCCTCCCCCCAGTTCTTTGACAAGTTGAAAAGCAGTAATAGTCACAGGAAGATTAAACATTTTTCAGTCTTGACATGCAGGCCCTCCTGAGAAAAAGAAATACATGAAAAACATTAAACGTATATTAACATCACATTTTCATTCTCTCTCCCTTTGACATGCTTCCCTGGTTTCTGAGAATTGAATTTGCTGACTAATCGATCTGCCTTTACATTGTGGGCTTTGACCCATTCTGCCTCAGATATTGGATATCAGATTCTACTGCATTAGGTACTGCAAATTTCCCTTGAAATATCTAGAATCTAAGATCCTTTTTATTTCATAGAGTTGTTCTGCCCCCACTATGATCGGGCCTGGAGTTTCTTTTCCCACCAGTCTCAACTGAAACCCCTGAGCAGGTTTTAACAAACTATAATGGAACACCAGGTGTATTTTTCCTAGTATTTTGGGTAGCTGTAAGTCCACTGTAACTGGATTGATGATTTTCACAATAGGAAAAGAACCTTGGGACCTAACTTTCTACATGGTTGCCTTAAGCACAGGTACTTTGTAGACAAATATACCCCCCAACCTTCTGCCCTTCTCTTGGCTTTCGCTAGGGCTTTCCTCACACTTCCCCAAGCCCCCTTTAGGGAGTCTAGCCACTCCATAAGAGTTTCTGAGAAGGGAGGCTCCTTTAGATATTCTGACATAGGCATGAATTTCATTCCTGTGGTTACTTTCAATATGCTATCTCTGCAAATGATAGGAGCTCAGCCCAGTTGGATTGCTGATAGTTAACATGACAATAAACATAATGCTCTACCACAGCATTAGCTTGTTCTATGGCCCTGTTGTAAATTGGATGGAACCGAGTTAAGACTCTGGGAAGACCCTGTCAGTTTTACAAATTCACACCAAAACTTTGCTGTGGACTACATTTCTCAATCAAAGATGATGCTCCTAGGCATGCAGTTGATAGATGTGTTGCATGAACATCTTGTTCAGTTTCTGGGCTGATGGGAGTTTGGGACACACCACAAAGTGAGTGTGCTTGGAAAATAGATCCACAACAGTCCAAATTACAGTGTTCCCCCCCATTTTCTGGTAGTTCCACTATAAAATCCATAGCTATTTCTTCCCAAGGTCTGGTTGTCTGCCACTTGCTGTAGTTGTCCAGCTGCCATTGCATAGAAGTGTACGTGGGCCAACTTGCCATATAGCGCTCTCTGTCCTTTTTCATCTGCCACCAAAATTGCCTTCTGGCCAAGTGTAGAGTCATTAGAAAACTGAAGTGGCTAGTTGCTTGGCATCATGACTTTGCTACAAGACTTGCATTTGCAAGCTGTCAGAAATGTACAATTTGCCTCCTTTCCAAGCCAGTTCTCCTCTAATTGTCTTCTCTCCCTGATGGGTCTCAAACCATGCATCTTTTTTGAAACACTTCTTTCAACTGTTGCTCTAGATGTCACCAAGCTTCAGTGGGGTCCGTCGCATCTGGGGGTCCAGCCAAAACCTGCCGTCTCATAGAGACTTGGTTCACTAGCTGCTTGGAGGGTATAATAGAATTAACTATCTCTTCCTGGGTGTTCTTGTATTGGGGCATCTGGGAGAGTGCATCTGCTAAGAAGTTCTTTCCTCCCAGAACGTACTTTACTGCGAAGTCAAATTGTTGAAATATTGGGCCCATCGCATTTGCTTTGGGGAGAGTTTACAGGGGTCCCAGAGACTCCAAGTTTTTGTGATCTGTCCACAGTTCAAAGGGGACCTTGCTGCCTTCTAGGAACTGCCTCCATATTAGCAGGGTCTAACAAACTGTCAACTCTGAATCAACCTGACTGAAGCGGTCTTTTGCTGCTTCATAGTTGCTACACAGTGTAAGCAGGAGTGGGGAAAGATGGACTGTCTGCAGACACAACAATGAGCCTTCCCATGGGAACCAAGGTCATGCCAACAGGTGGCAGTTAAAGGAAGAGGAGAGTAACCAAGGAATCTGCCAACTGCTTTAATTGGACAATGTGACCTAGGAAAATTGAGGAGGGAAACAGTTACTTTTTTTTAACTATGCTATTAGCACAGGAAACTTCAGAGTTGATTTTCACTAGCAGTGCCAATATATATCCAATAACATGTTCTTTGAGGGACCTGTCTGCCTTAGAGTTCTGATTTATTTGGATGTGTTACTTGGAATGTTGATATTAAGCCAACTCTCCTAACTTTCTACTCCATCTGGAACTGCTCTCCAGGGTCCTGAGCCCTGGCTGATCACCCAATCCCATCAGGGGAGCAGGGAAGACTTGGAAGACCAAAAGATGGAGAAAGAGGGGGAAATTGCCACAAACCTCAGTGTGGGTCCAGCCAAAACCTGCAAATAGCTGGGCCACTTGGGATTGTCCCACTAGTGGCAGCATGACCAGAGGCTTGGAAGGAGGCCTCAGGCACCCCATCTCCAGCCAGGTGTTTGGGGGTAGAGTTCCCATTGATGTCCACATGGAATTCTGTGGCTTCCTCTCTGGCCAGCGCTTCCTCCTCCCATGAAAGCTACTTTCGACAGGGATCCAGAGACGCTCACATTCTTCCTGAACCAGGTGTGGGCCCACCTAGATGATCATGTGCCAGCCTACCCAAACAACAAAGTGATGGTTCACATGGTGACTGCTAATCTAGAGGGGGAGCCATTGGAGTGGGTGACCCAGCTCCACAATGAGGATGTACCAGAGATGGGGAATATTGACACCTTCCTGAAAGAACTAAGGGAGTATATTGACAAGAACTTCACCAGAGGATTTATACAACTGGCAAAATCATACGTGGTAGCACCAGTACTGTTCAAAGAAAAAAAAAAGATGAGACAATGAGATTATGCATTGATTTTAGAGGGATCAACAGCTTCTGCATGGAAAATATGTACCCACTCCCCTTAATGAAGGACATACTGGCCCACCTGACAAAGGGGAAAATATTTACCAAGCTAGATCTGTGCAAGGCATATTATCAAGTAAGAATTAAAAAGAGTACAAGTGCAAAACAGCTTTCAACTGCCCACTAGAAAGCTTCCAATTTAAAGTGATGCCTTCCAGCCTCCAAGGGCTGCTGTGTTCATGCAATTGATCACTGATGTGCTTCATGAGCACCTATATGAAGAGGTCTGTGGGTACATGGATGACATCCTCATCTTCACTGAGACCATGGAGGAGCACGTTAAATTGGTTTGCCAAATTCTTAAAAAACTTCTAGCAGCAAACTTATTTGCCAAGCTAATCAAATGTGAATTCTACAAGACCTGCCTGGACTATTCAGGCTATCAAATGTCCAGTGAAGGGGTTGAAATGGACCTAGGAAAAGTCAGAGCTTTCCTGGAATGGCAACCCCCTTGGACCCACAACCAACTCCAGAGCTTCTTGGAGAATCAAACTTCTACCAACAATTTATTCCCTCCTTCACAGAAATAGCCCTCTCAATCATTGAGCTACTGAAAATGGGAGGAGGGTGTAAACCCCTAAACTGGACTCTAAAATGCCAAGAGGCCTTCAAGATACTCAAAAGACTCTTTGCTAAAGAACTGGTTCTCAAACACCCTGACCCAGAGGACCCTTTTGTCATCTAGTCAGATACCAGCAACATGGGCAATGGCTGCAGTCCTTCAGAAAAACCTGAAGGGGAATCTGCAGCCATTCACATCCACCTCCCAAAAGCTTATTGAGGCCGAAAGGAGGTGGGCAGAGTGGCAGAAAGAAGCCTACAGAGTTCGCTGGGGTCTACTAATATGGCGCCACTTCCTGGAAGCAAGTAAATTACCTTTTGAGGTATGGACTGATCACAAAAAACTGGAGATGCTTAGGACCCTGTGGAAACTTTCACCCAAGCAAGTTCAATGGGTACAATACTTCAATCATTTTAACTTCACTCTGAATTACATCCTGGGGAAAAAAGTTTCTTAGCAGATGCTCCATCACAAATGCCACATGCAACAGCAAGCACGAGGAGGTAATCCATGCCATGATTCCTTTCCCCCCAGATAGCAATCCAAGCCATGATCAGACAACAAATGTGAAAGCAACGAACCACCGGGGGAGGGGGGGAGGGAGAAATGGGACCTAACCCAGAACCTAAAAATTGAACTGCTGTCCGATCCTTGGTACACAGACAACAAAGAGCTACTAATCTTCAGGGAGGAACTAGCCTGAAAAGGATCTAAACTGTATATCTCTAGTGTCCTTCACCTTCAAGTGCTCCAAAGGAGTCACAATGCAAAGCAAGCAGGACACCTTGGATTCCTAAAAACCCTACACTTGGCAAGGAGGCAATTTTTGTGACCAGGGATGATGAAAAACATTGAGAGCTATGTCAAAAGTTGTGCAGTTTGTGCCACCATGAAGAAGTGGCCAGAAAAGCCTCTTGGACTCTTCCAACAAGTGGCCAACCCATTCCGTGCATCGGAAGAAATCACCATGGATTTAATAGTGGAGCTCCAAGAAAATGGGGTAAACCCTGTCATCTGGACAGCAATCGACCTCTAAGCAAGCTCATTTCATAGCCTGCCCCGGTCTCCCATCAGCCCATAAGTTAGCTAAGTTATTCATAAAATACATATATAGGCTGTATGGAATCCTGAAGACAATCATCTCAGATCGAGATCAATTTACAGCTAAGTTCTGGAGGGAATTCATTAAGTTAATTGGGTCCTCCAAAGGACTTAGCTCAGTTTTCATCTGAGTATGAATAGAACAATAGAACAAACTAATGCAATGATAGAACAATATTTGAAGTGCTATGTCAACTACCAACAAACCAATTGGGAAGACTTGCTGCCCTTCACAGAGGTAGTGTACAATAATGCAGTACATAGCAACACTGGGCACACCCCATCCCAAATAACCACAGGAATGGAGTTTGTCCCCACATCTAAGCTTCCCCCAGAGCAATACTCCTCCATGACCCTTACTGAATGGTTGGAATCACTAAAGAAAGTATGGAAAAATTGAAGTGTCTCTCAGCAAGGCTGCAAAAACCCACAAAGCCCAAGCAAACAAGCACAGATCCCCACAAGCACCATTCTGAATCAAGGACAAATACTTTTCCACCAAATACTTGAAGCTAAAGCTGCCATGCAGGAAGCTAGGGCCAAAATTTCTAGGGCCTTTCCCTAACATAAGAAACCAATTGTAGTGCAAGGAGAAACCCATTATAAAGTAAAAAAGATTTTAGACACCAGATTGTGTAAGGAAAAACTACAATATCTAGTATAATGAAAGGGATATTTGCTGGGTAAAAAGTGAGGATGTGAAAGCAGATTGGTCAACAAAAAATGTCCATGACACCCTCAGAAGCTAAAAGAACCTCTTGGGGACTGGAGGGGTGATTGAGGGTAAACTAATTTTTCCTATGCTTACAGTTTCCAGGAACTTCTATTGATTTAAGGGGGAAGGTCTGACTGTCAACTCTGAATTGAACCTGACTAAAGCCATCTTTTGCTGGCTTTTCAAAATTGCTTCATAGTTGCCATACACTCTAAGGGAGGGGGGAGAGATAGATCATCTGCACAACAAGGAGCTTTCCTGTGGGAACCAAGGTCATCCCAACAGGTGGCAGTTGAAAGAGGAGGGGAGTGACCAAGGAACCTGTCGACTACTTTAATTGGACAATATGACCTGGAACAATTGGGGAGGGAAACAGTTGCTCTTTTTAACTATGCTATTAGCACTGGAAAGTTCAGAGTTGGCTTTCACTAGCAGTGCCAATACGATGTATCTAATAAACATATTCTTTCAGGGACCTGCCTGCCTCAGAGTTCTGATTTCTTTGGATGTATTACCCAGAACGTTGACATAAACTACAAAAGCCTCTCTCTCCCACACTGCCCAGCATCTCTCTCATTTAGTTTGTGAGATGTGTAGGCAGAGGGTTGCAATTTTTCCACTGCATTCTTCTGGAGCAGTCCCCACTGTTAGATCACTAGCATCCACCTGTATTACAAATGGTTCATCTGGGTTTGGGTGTTTAAAGATTGGCTCAGCCACAAAAAGCCGTTTGAGCTTCTTGAATGCTGCCTGGCATTCCATAGTCCAGTTTAGTGGCTGGCTGGGCTTGGGCTTCACCCACCTCCCCTAGTCATGAACAACTCTGATTTCCAAGCTGATCTGAACAAATGAGGGAATAAACCCATAAGAAACTGCATTGGCTTTCTGGTTCAGGGGGCAGTTAAATGTGGTCATTTGAGAAGATAATAAGAAACAAAATAAGAAAATGCTAGAGGACAAATACAAAATATTAGAAACAGAATTACAGAAAGAACCACACACACAAAAAAATGAAATTAAAAAAAATCAAATGGATTTAATAAAACACAAAATGAATTTATTGGAAAAACATGAACTAGCACAAAAAATTAAAAATACAAAACATTTTTTTTTAAATGCGAACAAACCAGGAAGATGGTTGGCATATAAACTGAAAAAGGAGAGGGGGAAAAAAGATACATTGATTAATAGATGAAAAAGAGATTCTTTATTATCAGAATGAGGATAAAAAAATAATAATAAAAGAGTATTATGGGAAACTGTATGATCAGGAGAAAATTCTAGAAAATAAAATACAACAATATTTGGAACAATCTGAACTCCCTAAAATACCTGAAACAGTTAAAGTCATGTTGAATGAAAGAATCACTATTATGGAATTGACAGAAGCGTTTAAGAGATAAAAGAGCAGTAAAACACCAGAGCCCAATGGGTTACCAGAAGAATTTTACAGAAAGTTACAAGATATATTAGGCCCAGTGATGCTGGAAGTTTATAATTTACTTATTTATTGAATTTATGTTGCTGCCTATTCGCCCATGGCGACTTGAGGCAGCTTACAGAATGTAAAACCATATTTAAAATAAAAAAACAATAAAAACTATAAAAAAGAATCAAATAAATTAATAAAGTACAATAGAACAAAATCTGGAAAAAAATAAATAAAAAATCACCCCCTAACTCCCCCCTTCACCCTGACCACTGCAGATCACACAAGCCATTTGATGGGCTCCATCCCACTCTGGGTTCCACAGGCCCACTGACAGAACCAGGTTTTCAGTGCCTTCCAGAAGAGTATTAGAGAGGGGGCCATTCTAATCTTCGGGGGATTGATGTTTCAGAGAGAGGGAGCCATCTCACAGAAGGCCCTTCTTCTGGGTCCCACCAGGTGTATCTCCTTCAGGGATGGAACCCGCAGCATTCCCTGCCTCCTCGCTCTAATGGATTGGGTAGATGTGACTGGCAGGAGATGTTCTCTCAGATAACCTGGTCCCAAGCCATGAACGGCTTTAAAGGTTTGCACCTTGAATTGTACCTGGAAGCAAATCGGCAACCAATGCAGCTCCTGCAGGAAAGGTGAAATGTGCACACTGGGGTCTGCACAAAATCATGTGGGCTGCTGGATTTTGCACCAACTGGAGCTTCCGGGTGTTCTTCAAGGGCAGCTCCATGTAGAATACATTGCAATAATCAAGACAGGAAGTGACTAGGGCATGAGTCACTGTGAGTAGGGACCATTGGTCCAGGAAAGAGCATAACTGGCACACAACTGCAGTTGCGCAGAAGCCCTCCTGGCCACGGCCACCACCTGCTCTTCAAGCAGGAGTCGTGAGTCCAGGAAAACCCCTAGATTACATACAGGGTCTGTTTGGGGTAGTATCACCCCATCCAAGACCAAAGGTGGCAATTCTTCCTGAGCCAACGAACCCCAAATCCAGAGCCACTCAGTCTTGCAAGGGTTTAGTTTCAACCTGTTGCTCCTCATCCAGCCCCTAACAGCCTGCAGGCACTGCAAGAGGGAAGACACAGCAACATTTAATTCACCATGGGCCAAGACATACAGCTGAGTATCATCACCATATCAGTGATACCTCAGTCCATGGTGATGGATGATCTCACCCAGCAGCTTCATATAAATGTTCAACATGAGCAGAGACAGTACTGAACCCTATGAAACCCCATAAAGCAGAGAGCGAGGGCAGGATCTCTCCCCTCCCATCAACACTGACTAAGAGTGGCCTCAGAGGAGGGAAGTGAACCAGGAAAGCACAAGGCCTCTCCCACTCCCATTCCTTGAAGCCACCCCAGGAGAATCCCATGATCAATGGTATTGAAAGCCACTGAGAGGTCAAGTAGTGCAAGGATGGATGCACTACCCCCATCCCATTCCCACCAGAGTTCATCCAAAAGTATGACCAATGCCATTTCTGTCCCAAATCCAGGCCTGAATCCTGACTGGTAGGGGTTGTGATAATCAGTTTCATCCAGAAACCTCTGGAGTTGCCACGCGACCACCTTCTCAACAACCTTTTCCAAAAAGGGAGGATTGGAGATAGGTTGGAAATTATCCATGTGGGGTCCAGCGATGGCTTCTTAAGAAGAGGGTGGACCACAGCCTCCTAAAAGTGCTGTCCTCTCCTGTAGAATCCACCCATCTGTCACCTCCTGGGAAGCTTTCACAAGCCAGGAGGGACATGGGTCTAAAACACAGGTGCTTGTGTGCCTACTCCATAGGATCCTGTCCACTTCCTCAGGAGCAACAAGGTTAAACCATTCCGAGATTACAGGGCAAGAACCTTCCTCAAGAGCTTCCACCGGACCAGCATCTAACTGGGAACAAAGTCAAGCAATTTTGTCTTCCAGAAAATCTGCAAATTCCTAAGTGTGCCCCTTCAATCTCCTCCTTCCCCAGGAGGAGATGGCTCACCTTAAATTATCTGCAGACACAATTAGTGTGGAGAAGTATATACACTTCGCTGCATGAATCGCCATGAGGTAGGCCTTAGTAGCAGCTCTTACCTGTATTCAATCAAGTTAATCTCCTGTCTTCTGCCAACGTATCTTCATGCATTTCATCCTGCTCGGTTCCTCTGTATACCATGGGGCACAGAGAGGTCTATGGGTGAGGAGAGGTCACAAGGGTGCAATCCTATCCAGAGCTTCAGTCATTTTCCTATTCCAAACAGTGACTAAGAACTCAGCTGGACTGCACAGGAGATCTGCAATTATAACCCCTAGTTCTTTCTGGAACCCATCTGAGTCCATTAGTCAATGGGGGCAGAGCTATCTAATAAGTCCTGCCTCCCTGCAGGGGGGTGCAGCTTTTGAGAAATTCATTGGCACCAGACTGTGATCCGACCATGACAAAGGGGGCCAAGGACAGGTCCACCAATTCCAGGTCATATATACACTGCTCCAACAAGAAAATCAAATTGGGTGAGTGACTACTATTACTAGTCGGGCTCTGGGATGATCTGGGACAGGCCCATGGAAGTCATGGTTTCCATGAAATCTTGGGCTAACTCCACCCCACCCCAGAGAAGGCAGGTTGAAATCCCCCAGAACTATAAGCTTGGGGAATTCCACCACCAGCCCTGAGGTGAAGTCCTGGAGCCGAGATAGGAAATCTGCCATGTAGAAGGGAGGCTGGTACAGCAGCAGCAATCCCATCTGATTCCTTGAGCCCATACTAAGAAAAAGGGTTTCACAGCTGGGTATTTGTGGAAAAGTGCCTCTGGAGGCTACTAGAGATTCTCTGATAACAGCAGCCACACCTTCTCCCCGGCCCTGAGGTCTAGACTGGTGCCATGCTCTATAACCCACTGGGCACATTTCTACAAGGGGAACGCCTCCCTCTGGGCCCAGCCAGATCTCAGTTATACAAGCCAGATCAGACTTCTCTTCAAGGATCAAATCAACAATAAGGTTAGCCTTATTGCAGGCTGATCTTACATTTAAAAGCAGCAGTCTAAGACCAGGACCACCACAATCTGGTGACCAGGAAAATGAGGTGAGTGCAAGGGGGCATGACATGAGACTGGTACTAAACACCGAAGACACATTCCCCATGCCTGTCCCCTGTTGTCTCCCGTATCTCCCATTACCCGACACCACTGAAATAGGACACCCTCCTCTGCCTTCCCTGATAAAACAATTGGATAGATAGAACCATTCCATCCCCCATCCCCAACAATCTTCCTTAAAAAAAGAGGGGGAAAAACTTACTACCACTGACAGACTGTTGGGGGCAAGGTGAGCTTTACAGGCACTATAGCACTTGTTGTCAGCACCCTCAAACTCACACCACCCCTTTCTTATTGTTGCAGAGGGGTCACATTCAGCCTCCCTTATCTCCCAACACACTCAGAATACATCCACTCAGTGCATAAACAGCACCCTGCCCAGTTACTCTTACCACCAAGCAGGGAGCCACTCCTCTCCCCCAGTTCTCACCTGGGGGAAAGGGACCAACACACTCTCATTCAACTTTCCCCCCCAGCCCCAGGATCCCCCAGGCAGTTCTCCCAGGCCCAACCACAGAACACCCACAGGACCGCAGAAGAAAGACTGAGAAGGTTGCCAGAAAAAAATACCTAAAAGGCCTGTTATGCTGCATTAGAAATTTAGCAGCTGTGTAGTCCTACAATGTCTAGTGAAGTTCACAGTTCCAAGCTCCCACTTATCAGTTAACCTCAGGAAATCCCAACAGCAGCCTGCCACTCTCCCAGATGCCAACGAAGGCCAGAGAAGCTTGTCTCTTCTGTCAGGTCTGCCTCTATTAGATGACCCACACCATCAATTCAGAGCTGCAGCTGCTGATTCTTGGGTTCTCTAATGAAGTTCTACTAGAAGCAAAAATACCTAACTCTTGGATGGAAGCAAATATTACATTTTACTGAAAGATGACTCAGATTTAATGCAGATAAAGAACTATAGGCCAATATCTATATTGAATGCAGATTATAAAATATATGCTTCAACAATAGCAGGGAGATTAAAAAGGGTTTTGAATGAGTTTATACATCCAGATCAGAATGGATTCTTGCCACAGAGATTAAAAGCAATATGAGAATGATTTTGAATACATCACAGTATTATGAAACACATCCTGGAAAACAAATGGCACTGATTTTTTTAGGTGCACAGAAAGCATTTGATAATGTTAATTGGCAATGTATGCTATTACAATTAAAATATATGGACTTTGGGGGGAGATTTATTAATATGATTAAAGCAATATATCACAAACAATCAGCCAATGTGATGGTAAATGGAGACATGACGGAAAACTTTGATATAAAAAAGGCAGTAGGCAGGGATATTCACTGTCTCCTCTGCTGTTTATACTGACTCTGGAAGTGTGATGACCCGTAGTCTCTCAAAATAACCCAAAACCCAAAACATCCATTAAAGTCCGGTAAGGCCTTCAACTTAACTTAACTGTTTTATTAGCCACAGTTTAAAGTCACAAAAGTAAATAATGAGGCAGAAAGAAAACCAAAACAAACCTCATTGACGAGAGTTCCAAAGCAAGCCAAGATAAGTAATCATAAACTCCAGGAAAATAACTGAGGAGAGTCCATGGGAAGAATGCCAGCAAAGATAAACCTCTTTCAAAATAAATACTAAATTGACTCCAGCAATTCTGATGACTCAGTTACAAACTTATATACATAGCTCCCAGCTGCAAGTCATGAGGAGGATCATGGTAATCTCCTCTTGAGTATACCTCGCTTTTCCCTGAACCTCTCCTCCCTGTGTGACCTAGGATGGATAGGGGATGGGTCTGGATCCTCCTCTGATTGCTCAGCTGGCCTCTGCCCTTTCCCAGTCTCCTCCACCACCTCTGGAGCCACACTCCAACTCCCTGTTGGCTGTTCCTCCTCTTCCTCAGTCTCCACTAGGGGCATGACACTATCCCCCCTGCACGGCTCCCTCCCCTGGGACCAGGCAGATGAGGATATTGAGGAAACCAAGCATGAAAGTCTTGGACCAAACGAGGAGCATGAACATCAGTAGCATCGACCCAGGTGAAGTCCTCTGGTCCATAACCTTTCCATGCCACCAAATACTGAAATCGGCCTCACAGCTGGCATGAATCTCGGATGCTATCCACTTCATACTCCTCCTCTCCCAGAGGGTCTACTTGGGCCGGCTGTGATGGAGCCAGTCAATGCGGACTGTTGGCCAAGGCAGGGACGAACAGGGAACGATGAAAAACAGGATGGATATGCATGGTCTATGGCAGGGAGAGATGATAAGCCACAGGATTGATCATCGCCTCGACTGTAAAAGGTCTCAAGTAATGGTGATTGAGCTTTTTCAATGGTCGTGTTGTTGGTAAGTATTGAGTAGAGAGCCAAACCCGATCGCCTACCACTAAAGGCGTAACATCACGGCGATGTCGGTCTGCAAATTGTTTATAGTCCTCCTTGGGCTCTCTCTAGTTGATCGCGGACCATGTGGTGCACGGCTTTTAACTCCTGCAAGAACGTATCCACTGCTGGAACTGGGGAGTCAGATGGGGCTAAAGGGAAAAGTCATGGATGAAACCCATAGAAAGCAAAGAAAGGGGACACACAGGTGGATGCATGTTGGGCATAGTTATAAGCGAATTCTGCCACTGGCAGCACTTCCACCCAATTGTCTTGTTGAATATTGCTGAAATAGCGGAGGTACTGCTCCGAACTAGCATTCACTCTCTCTGTGCCCCCATCTGTTTCGAGGTGATGAGCAGATGACAGACACTCCTGAACCTGCAGTTTCATGAGTAGGGTCTGCCAGAAGCGTGCCATAAATTGTACCCCACAATCTGATACCATGCAGTCTGGTAACCCATGCAACCAGAAAACATGGGAGATAAACAATTGAGCCATTATCTTGGCCGATGAAAGACCTGCACATGGAATAAAGTGGGCCATTTTAGTCAACATATCCACCACTGCCAAAACTTCCCCCCATGGTCGTTCTGGCATGGGCAAGGGCTGCAAGAGACCAGGGGGCACAACAGGAGCATACCTGGCTTGGTGCCAGATCCCACAGGATGCCACATATCCTGACACATCATGTTTAAGTCTCGGCCACCAAAATGTCCTAGGTGCAGTGTTTTGAACACCCCAAAGTGTCCCGCCATTGGACTATCATGACTTTGACGTAGGATAAGGCCATGAAAAGGACTTCCAGGCACGTAAATGCGATCACGGAACCACAACAGGTCCCCAGTATACACCCAAGGAGTCTCTTGTCTCCCATTCTCATCTAATTTTCGACATCGAGCTGCCACAAATGGGTCCTGCCAGTGCGCCTCCTGAATCCTCACTCAGAGGTCCACAGGTTCCTCAGTGGCCACAAACCACTCCAATGGAATCACTGTCTGAGGCAAGATTTTATCCTCCCTTCAGGTATACTCGGGCTTCCAAGATAGGGCGTCGGCGTGTTGATTTCCTCCACTCGGAACATAGATCACCCAGAAATCAAATTGAGCAAAAAATAAGGACCATCTCACCTGATGCTGGTTCAATGTTCAAGCTGTACGTAGGTGTTCCAAATTGCGATGATCCGTCCGAACTTCGATTTGGTGACGAGCCCCCTCCAGGTGGTGCTGCCATGTCTCAAAAGCGACCTTAACCCCCAATAGCTCCTGGAGCCGACAACTCTGGAGCCGACAACTTCCGGGAATAATAAGCACATGGGAACAAGATGCCTGTGGGAGCTTAGGCCTGGAGGAGCACCACACCAACAGCCACATCGGAAGCATCTGTTTCCACCACAAATGGTTGGCCTGGATCAGAGTATTTGAGGATAGGCTCAGAAACAAAGGCGACTTTCAATGCCTTGAAAGCTGCCTGCTCCTCAACACCTCAATGGAACTTCTCCCCCTTCTTGAGCAGATTAGAAAGGGCAGCAGTCAAGGCAGCAAAATAAATGTGCGGTAGTGGTTCGCAAACCCCAACAGCCATTGCACATCCTTAACCCGCTGTGGAGGTTCCCACTCCTGCAATGATTGTATTTTTTCCAGGTCCATTTTCACCCCACCAGGTGAAATACGATGTCCCAAGAAATCAATTGTGGTTTGTACAAACTGACACTTCTCACATTTAGCAAACAGGTGGTTATCATGCAAACGTTGCACCACCAGCACACATGTTGCCAATGTTCCTGCAGGGAGTCTGAGTAAATTAAAATGTCATTTAAATAAATGACCACAAATTGATTCAACAAATCACGGAAAACATGCATGAAATGCATGCACACAGCTGGGGCATTGGTTAATCCAAAAGGCATCACTGTATACTCAAAATGCCCGTACCTCGTCCAGAAAGCTGTTTTCCACTCGTCCCCTCTCATCACACAAATGTGAACCAAATTGTAGGCCCCACGCAAGTTCAACTTTGTAAAGATCTTAGCTTGACAAAGCTGCTCAATCAGTTCAGGGATGAGGGGAAGCGGGTACCGATTCCTCACTGTGATTGCATTCAACTTGCGGTAATCACAACACAAACGTAGCTCCCCCGATTTCTTTTTTACAAAAAGCACCAATGCAGCCAATGGAAAGGTAGAAGGCCGGATAAACTCTTTCTGGAAGTTCTTGTCAATAAAATCCCACAACGCAGCCAACTCCAGTTCCAACAGGGAATATATCTGACCCACCGGCAATTTTGCATCGGGCAACAAGTTGATTGGACAGTCATACACCCAATGTGGAGACAACTGATCCACCTCCTTCTCCCCAAACACATCAGCAAAGTCCACCAACTCCGTAGGTAGATCCAGGTCCACGGGTGAAGCCACACTCCCTGCACAGGAATGCAAGCAATGGTTGGCACATTCCTATCAAGGAACTGCACAGCTTCAGATGACCAGACAATCTGTAGATCATGGGCCTGTAACCACTCCAAACCCAGCACCACTGGAAAATGAGGCACTGCGGTAATGTAGAACACGGTTTTCTCCACATGCTACCCAATAGGCATGCAAAGGGGTTTGGTTGCAGCAACCACAGGTCCTGAACAAAGGGGTTGACCATCAATTGTCTCTACCATTACTGGTGGGGACACCTGTTGCTGAGGAATGAACCACTCCTCTACAAAATGAGCATCCATGAAATTAGCTGTGGCCCCTGAGTCAACCAAGGCTTGGATCTCTACCGCTTCTACACCAAGTTGTTTTCGAGTTCTGGGGGGTTGCCAGTCCAGCACTGCTTTCACCTTTCCAGGGTTCATTTCAATCCTGAGGTTGGATATTCAGTAGCCTAAGTAGTCCAATGACTCTTTGTGTGGAATTCGCATTTTGAGAGTTTCACAAATAATTTGGCTGCTATAAGTTTTTCTATAACTTGTCAGACCAATTGAACATGTTCTTCCATGGTTTCACTGAAGATAACAATGTCACCCTGGTACACAAGGACCCCCCAGTAAAGGTGTGGGTGTAGCACCTCATTGATAAGCTGCATAAACACTGCAGGAGCTCCCTGAAGTCCAAAAGGCATGACTTTGAATTGGAAGCTATCCAGAGGGCAGTTAAAAGCAGTTCTCCACTCATCTCCTTCTTTGATGGGAACCTGGTAGTAAGCTTCTCTGAGATCTAGCTTGGTGAATATCTTGCCCTTCAACACGTGGTTCAATAAGTCCTTCATAAGGGGGAGAGGGGACATGTTTTTAATGCATATGGCGTTCACACCTCTAAAGTCAACGCACAATCTCAACCCACCATCTTTCTTCTTGAACAACACGGGGGCAACTAGTCTTGATTTGGCAGGCTCAATTAAACTTTGTCCCAAATTGCTGTCGATGTATTTTCTTAATTCAGTCATTTCAGCAGGAGTCATGAAATACATCTTTGGTTTTGGTAATTTCGCCCCGGGCTCTAATTCTATGGCGCAATCAGTGGCTCGATGGGGAGGTAAGACATTACACTCTTCTTTACTGAATGTTTCAGCCAAGTCTTTGTATTGGTTGGGAACCTAGGAGTTATCTGGGAGAAAGTGAGATGCCATGGATGCTGGCTCAGGTTCTGGGTTCAATCTGACTGGTGGCTTTGTAGTGGGTGGAAGAGGGGGCAATGGTCCCGGTCCAATGAGGATTTTTCTGAATCCATTCTCCCATTTGATTGTTGGGGTCCATTTGTCTAGCCAAGCAAGTCCCAGTATGATTGATTCTGACATCTTGGGGGCCACTATGAAGTGTATGAGATTGTGATGGGGCCCTAATTCCATCTTGATCAATTCAGACATTGGGCATTTTAGCGGGTTAGTCTATATGCCCATTTGTTCAATGATGGGGAGTCCGATAAGACATCTAGAACACCCAGTATCAATGACAGCTTTTAACTCCCTGGCCTCTCCTGTGTTTGGTACCATTAACTTGACCTTTAATGTAAAAGATATGATGGATCACTCACCATTGGGTCATCTTTTCAGGTTGGGTTCTCAGGGACGTGGTGGCAGTCTGGTGGTCCATTGCTCCCATCTGCGCAGAGGGGGCTTTCCCAGCTGTGTTTGGCAAACCCACCCCTGGCCGGAGGTTTTTCTTGATTCTTCCCCATGATTCTTCCATATTCTTCCTTGATTCTTCATCTAACAGCTGGATTAGACTTTGACTGCGGAGTTTGAGTACAGGAGCAGGGGCCAAACAGTCTGCTGCTCTATGGTTGGCTTGGCCACATTGGTAACATTTCAGCACCCTGGTAGGCTTTGTACGAGCAGGTTCAGCTGATCTGGTTGGTGGTCTCCTAGCCACAATTCTCTTAGGTAGGGCTGCTGGAAGGGGTTTCCTGTGTGGGTTGATGCTGCGATCTAAGCTGAGGGATGCAACATACCACGATTGTAAGGTCNAATGGTGTTTTTAAAATAGTGTAAAGTCATTCTTTCAGGCCAGTCCATGAGGTGGCTTGTGACCCTTCTAAAGTCCCAAATAAATTCTGACAAGGGTCACTTGCCTTGCCTCATTTCCATTAACTTCTCTCCCTTCTCTGCTACCCTGTTTGGATTTTCAAATCCGAGTCTTAATAATTGAATAAATCCATTTACATCGCATAATTCAGGAACTTGTTCATTGTGTAGTTGGGCCACCCAGTCTGAAGCATCTCTTTCATTCATCCCATTTGTTATGGCCCTAACCAAATCGCGCTCTGTGGAGTATTGATCTCCAAATTGTTCTATATGGGATCGGATTCGAGTGAGGAAGTAATTGAAATGTTCACGACAGCCATTGAATACGGCCTTAAAGGGTATTTGGTCCAGCCTGGGTCATGATTGCGGAGGTGGCACAGGCCAGGCCCCTGCAGGTTGTATTGGAATGAAAGGAACTGGCCTGGTGGCATACATAGGCTGGGTAGCCCCCCTGTATCCTAGCTGGGTGGTGCCTCTCTGGAATAGAGGTCCCTTGTTGGGGCTGCAATTTGTGGTTGCCAGGAGGAAGATGGGTGTGGCCTGGTTCCCTGGTTGGGTGGAGGGCAAATGGCTGCTGTCTGTTGTCTTGGAAACACCCCTTCAGACCAGGGTTGTGTTGGTGCTGGCTGCCATTGTCATTGATGTCATTGTCATTGGTGCTGGCTGCCATTGTCATCCATCCCTGGCCTGAATAAAATCCCCACCCTGGAGGGATATTCTTTGCAGGGGGCAAAATTCCCTCTGGAAAATGAGGGGATTGCCTCAGAGGCTGCAACATGCCTCTGTCAGTTGATGCGTCTTTCTGGTTTCCTCCAGCTGGCATCTGTATAGACTCCTCCCTCCAATCTGACAGAATAGCAGTATGCCTGGGGCTTGAGGAAGATTTATCTTCAAACAGCTGGGTTACTTCTAGGTTATAACAATTTCTTGAGTTGAAACACTTCGGTATAGCTCCCAAACCGCTTTCCTCTACTGTCATTCTAAAACCATCCATCATCTCCTCCAAACAAGGGCTTACAGATTCAATTAATGTTCTGGAGGGAGGGCCCCCATACTCTCCACCCTCTGGGGTATCAGCCAAGCCCCTTCAAAAAGTAAAAGTGGTCTTTGGGAAATAAATGTGAGGCATCCAGAAAGTATCCATGATATCAATCACTCTGAGACATTTTCTTTCCAATTGATTTATTTAGAAATAGATCTGGCATGTCAAAGGCAATTTCCCAAAGTGAAATTATTTTCGCACATTACACAGAAGCCACCTTCTCTCCTCCCACTCCTATACTTCATAAATCACGAGAACCAATTAACTGCAACTGGAATTTCTTAATATGACATACATACAGAATAACCTTGAACTTTTCAACTCCTCTACCCCCTCTTCCCTGAAATGTGATAGCTGATTTTTAAAGCTGACACAAAGCAATTCTTGGAAACTTTGCTTAGCTCAAGGGAAAATACACCATTTTTCAAACATGTGAACATACCCAGTGGTGGGATTCAAATTTTTTTACTACCGTTCTGTGGGCGTGGCTTGGTAAGCATGGCAGGGGAAGGATACTGTAAAATTTTCAGTCAGAGGTAGTATTTGTTGGTTCTTCAAGCTACTCAGAATTTCCACCACCGGTTTTCCAGAACTGGTCAGAACTTGCTGAATACCACCTCTGAACATACCTGACTATCAACATCTCAGAAAAAAGGGTGATTGCACTTGTTTCATTTGAAACTAGGTTTGAATTTAAGATGAATTCTTATTCAAAATATATTCAGGAGACTTCCCAATAATGATGAAGTTTTTAGTCTTCATCATTTGAAAATCAAAGTAACTTCTTCACTTATTGCAGAAAACTCATATCCAATACATAAAAGCAAATATGAATAAATGGATCTGGGATTTAAAGAGAGTCAGTTCAACTTAGAACTGCTTGTGGTCTAGAATTCTTTTTAATGTATTTTGGCAATTCATCAAGAATAGAACATAGAAATAATATATGATTGGTACTCTACCTCCTAAAAACTTTATTATATTAATCAAAGTCTTGTCTAGAATATGATGAAGGGATTGTAATCAAGCTGGTACATATTATAATCTCTCATGGCAATGTTCATATAACTTAGTTATTTTGGATGAAAAAAATTATAAAGATTATGCAACATTCTTTAATAATTAATTACAGTACAGTTTCATTGTCCATTTTCCCGAAGACATATAAAAGAAGGCAACACAGGAAATTAATTTAATTTTTGTTGTCTGCTGCCAGATTTTCTGCAGCAAAACAATAGGAAACTAAAAGTACATATTTCATTTGGTCACTGGTATTTAAATATCTGAAAATAGCATTGCTAAAAAAATGAACACAGCAGTAAAGAGCCTTGAAGAATCCTTAATTAAAAATTAATTTATTCACATTATGTTCACTTTCGGATTACATCAACAAAAAATCCAACTAGATTACTTTCTTCTTGGATAGACATACAGTATTAGCTATGGATGTTTATAATTTCATTATCTTTTTGTAAAATTACAAAAATATTGCTATGCCCTTCAGAATTATGTAGAAGGGTTTATTTATATATTTATTGATTTTGTATGGTTTAATATGTTGACATTTGTTGTTTTTATGTTTTATTGAACATTGTATACTGTAGTTATTTAATTTTAATAATCATTCAGTTTTGTTTTTGGCATGCTTTTATCCCAATTTTCATTAAATGTTAGCTTGAAACTTTATTGTTAGCTGTAAAATAGGATACTAGAGGCATCAGAGCACCATTTTAAGTGCCCAAATTTAAGTGGTTCAATTGTGAGAACAATTTCTATGATAGTATTCTGCCTGAATAAAGCTTGCTAACCAATGTGCATAAGGGTGTACCATATCTCAGACTGAGTCAAAATATGGTGTTAATTCTGACATCATCTCTTCTGTGAGTTCACAATTCTGTTTTTAAAAACATGGCATACAGTTTATTTTATTTATTTTAGTTTGTCAAGCATGTATGAGAAAACAAGTAAACATAATAACATATAAGTATAAACTGGTATAAGTATATACATAATAAATGAGTATGAATAAATGGGAACAGTAGGATAGGGATGGTAGGCACGCTGGTGCGCTTATGCACACCCCTTTACAGACTTCTTAGGAATGGAGTGAGGTCCACAGTAGACAGCTTAAGGTTAAAGTTTTGGGGGTTTGAGGATGTAACAACAGAGTCAGGTGGTGAGTTCCAGGCATTGACCACTCTGTGGCTGAAGTTATATTTTCTGCACTTGAGTTTGGAGCGGTTTACTCTGAGTTTACATCTATTGTTTGCCTCTGTGCTATTGTGGTTGAAGCAGGTAGGACATTGAAGCAGACAACAGGTATGTATTGAATCTGACCAAATCCGACTTAATAAACAAATGGTGGCAAAGTAAATTGTGATTTAGTTTGTTGCATATTTCCAGTTCAAGTATCCTCTATTGAGTTATAAGGGGCCAATCTGACATGGGTATGCCATGCTAAATGTCCTTCTAACCAGATGACCAAGTGACTCCATTAATTTTAATAAAGAAAACATTTTCCAGGAGCTCATGATAAAGTCATAAAATATTCCGAAAACAGTTTTACAAGCCACTCTAGTACTTTCGTCTCCATCCTCCTTTATTGAAGAAAAGCCATCATTCTTCTCTGCTTGCATATGCTGAGCCTGATTTTACCACTAAAGATTCTCTAGGGCAATGAAGAAGTCAGCAGAAAGGATACTTCAATTTCCTGAAAGGTCAAATTGTCACAGACGCTTCCCTCCACCCTTAATGGGTTACAAGAAAGGAGAGAAAAACAGTAGGGTTTTAACCTTTTCTTAAATTTACAGTTCGTGGGATAGAAATTATGTTAATTTTCTTTCAAGCAATAAAATGTATCTTAATAAACAAGAAAAGAAAAGATCCTGGGAACTTGGAACTTTGCTTAATAAATGGATGCCTTATCTCCATATGATCAAGCAAACTATTGACATGTACATAGCAGCAATATTTGGAGAAAACAAGACAGTCTGAGAATGGGAGAGAAACATTGGGATTTGGCCTATTTTTACAACACTCTTGCCTTTCTATTGATACTTCCCATGTCTGCCTTCCACTTGAGCCATATTGGTTTTACATTTAGGCATTCCAACTCTCAACACATCCAGGTTCCTCCAAGTATTATATAGGAAGCCAGATCCTTCAGCCATATTCTCCATCACTATTATTCCTTGCTCAATGGTCTCCTTCCTCCATTTTTTAAAATTCAATTTTGTTCTTGTGTAACCTCAGGAATATTTATTCTTGCCATAAAGCCGTTCTTCCTGTTCCGGCTCCACATTCCACTGCAAACAGAAACCAGAAAGACTTAAGTAATTTCAGAGGCAATGGCTTTGAAAACCTTTACTCATGGATTTCTCAATTAATTGGAATGCCTGGATTTCCCCAAGATGCTGAATCAACAAGTTGCCACATTTGTTCAACTTGCTATGTTGCTGTGGTTGACTACTTTGTGATTTAGTGTAGCATCAGAGTTCAGCCTCCTGGATTTATCACTCTGTCTAAAGTTATCTCACCGGGCCATAGCCATTTGGACTATTTAGTTTTGGGCTGCCATTTTGTATCATAGGCCCCATGTAGGGCATCTGCACTACAAACCCATATGTTA
Organism: Laticauda laticaudata; assembly: GCA_004320025.1. NCBI lineage: Eukaryota > Metazoa > Chordata > Lepidosauria > Squamata > Elapidae > Laticauda > Laticauda laticaudata. Next base: position 22,123 of record BHFT01007341.1, read on the forward strand.
CCTGACCTAAAAGAAAAAAACCACCCCTGGTCAAGGAATGGAAGTGTATGTGAAAAGGCCAGTGATTTAGGAATGGAAAGCTGACCATTTCTGAAGAACCTTATTTCAGAGATACAGCTGAAAAAAATAACTATTTGATCACAAGAGCTGCACTTTGTTTTTAACCATACACCCCAAAATTTAATGTAGCTATCCCTCACTCCAAATCAGATGTCAGACTCATTCCGAGTAAGATGCATTTTTAGGAAGAGCTTCAATTGTTAGTGCTTTTATTATATTTTGAACAAGGCAATATTTTTGAACATTACACCTCTAATTTCAGTTTCACATATTTTTATCAGTTTTTTATTTTTGAATGTACATTTTTGATTACTTGATTAGTAGATTTGCCCTTTTTCATGAAGCAAAATGTAAATTACTTTGGTAAAAGACATCCAAATCTACTTATCTGGCCACATTCAATATTCCTAGAAGATTCTGCCAGCCACACAAGGTCTCGCCATGGAAATAGCCCAATCTATAAGCTGAGCACTGTGGTATCCAAATCTTAAGGTTTAAGAGCTGATGTAATACAAAAGTCTCTTTAGCTAGTGATCATATATTAAGAGAATCATTTCTGCATGAAATGTCTTAATATAACTCTGACAATAAATGTACAGAAGTTCCTCATTTATATACTAAGCAGAAAGATTGGCAGAGAAGTGGTAAGAAAATTCATTGCTGGAAATATACAAGGAGCAAAATGTCCTGTATTTAACCCTGAAGTTGTTACCTTGCCTGTAATGAGATGTCTGCAAACAAACAACCAAGCTCAGAGAGCACCAATGCCCTGTGTCTCTTTCACTTCCTGCTTCTCATGAGCTCACTTGCACATAGTTTTCTACCATTTCTGGTTACATGCCAAATGCTCTTAAATAAAACAGCATTTTCTGTAAACCATTAAATGCCTATATCCCATTTTAAGATAGGACAAAAAGCACTGTCAACATTTACTTCAACATACAGAAATCTTTGTGATGTTTTCTCTAGTTTAGTCCACTTCACATTCTTTTTAAGACCTCCTCAAAGCAACATCCTGCTTCCTCAGCACTTTTTTCTTAACTCTTGCCAACTTGTTTTTCCTCCTTTCTATCATGAAATATGAAGCTGTGCTGTAAGTGCTTGGTGTCATTAATTGTTTCTATTAATTGCTGCGCAATCCTATTTCCTCTTGTTTTCTCAGGCTTGTTAACATAAAGCACACTATTGCTGTGATGGTGGCAGCATTGATGGTGGTGATGATGACAGCAAAAAAGTTTGAACAACATCAGACCAAAAGAGGCTTCAAGGAGGATGAATTTTTGATATATTATCAGCAAATAAAGACATATGTTTGAAATAAAAGGAGGGTGGAGAGGAAAACTCAAGACACCGACAAGCAATTACAAAGGGCAAGAGAGACTAATAACAAGGAGAAAGCCCCAAGAAATTCCTGTCCCAGTTCAAGACCAACAACAGTTACTTTATTGCAGGGTAAACATCTTTAATTAAAGCTCCTAATGAGTTAACAATCTCCTTAAATAGAAACAGTCCCAAATCGTTTAATCGTTTCATCATGTGTACAATCAAAGTGGTCTGGAGTTTACTTGGGGTGTGTGTGTGTGTGCGTGTGTGTGTGTGTGCGTGTGTGTGTGTGTGTGTGAGAGAGAGAGAGAGAGAGAGAATAAAAGGCAAATTAAAGTTCTAACAATGCCCTCAACACTGAACAAGGCAAAGACTGACTTGCAGGGTAGCTGGAGAGTCTCCGCCACAGCTTTGCTTTAAGCCAATGGGCTCTCCTCTTGCTGCTGCAGGAAATGGTCTTTAAAGAAACCTTTTTGCAACTTTTGTGCTCCCCTTTCCCCAGGGGTGTCCTCCTTGTCATTTGTTTGATCTCCCCCACACACTCCCCGCCTCTAGCCCTTTGCCCTTCCGCTTTTCCTTTGAGCCGGAGTGCCTGACATCTATTTTCAGCCAGCTTTGAACATTTTGTTTTCGACAAAATATTTCCTTGATAGATGTCTAGGCCTCCCAGCCTCCTCTCTCTCCTGTCCTTGCAGATTTGCCTGTTCTGCCCCCCTCTCCCCCCTGTTTAACAGACAAAAACCCTTTAGGACCAAACCTTGCATAATTCTTGCTGAAATGGACTGCTTTCTCCTGGGATCAGAAGCTCGTAAACTGGTCACCATAGAAACTATAAACATTCCTTAGTGATATGCAACCATGATGTGTAGGACCATATTTTATGTCAGAAGCTAATTGGTTAACAGGAGATATTTTAGCATCTCCCTTGGGAGGACTTGGAAGCAGGTTGGTTAGTATTTCCTTTTCTCTTACTGTTGTTTCTTTCTCTGGCACAAATCCAGCCCCTATGTTATATCCCACCAACTTGGTTCAGGTCAGTAACACAATTCTGACAGTAGTGCAACTTTGGGCCTGTGTACAGTGCAAGGTGGCAGTTCAAGATTTCAGAAATATGTTTCTCTCCAACTGACCATAAATTACCAAATCCTGAAACTTGTACTTAGCAGTTTTCTCCCACCCTGGGGATGAAGAAATACTCATTCTCATTTTGTTTTGGAAAAGAGACCACTATTGCACCAATACAGGATCTTGTTATTAATTTATGCAATTTTAAAAACTACTGAAAAAGTTCTTGTCTTCTCTTGAAATAAAAGATTATATAAATTGGTAATCCAGACTATAAGAGCCCTCGAGTTGGGACATTCAGGTATATCGAGCCTTTTCTACCATAAGGATGAACTTTTTCAGATAGAATCTGACAGGCCTAGACACTATAGCCAAGAGGGGAAGCCTAGACACTGTAGCCAATATATCCTATACTATACAATACACCCTATGACTTTCATTAAGTGTTGTACATTATGATTCTTGATTCTTAATGAATGTACCTTTTCTTTATGTCTACTGAGAGTGTTTACACCAAGACAAATTCCTTGTATGTCCAATCACACTTGGCCAATAAAGTATTCTATTCTATTCTATTCTATTCTATTTGTTCAGATTGCATAGTTTGGAGTATACCATTTTATACAGAACACCTATTCTATTCTATTCTATTCTATTCCATTCCACTCCATTCCATTCCATTCTACTCCAAGAGAGGACCCCAGAGATATCAATACCATTCTCAGAGGTAGTCCCTCTTAATCTGGAACATCTGAATCTCTTGTGTTATTACAGCTTTTTCATCTTAATCTTTGTTTGGAAGCTGATAAAAAATTGTGCTTTTCCATTGCATATTGAGGAGGATAATTGTGAACTACAATGGAAATTGGTTTAAGGAGTTAATGCTGGATTGATTTTAAGGGTGATTTAATATGTATTAACTCTAACTGGGTCTAGAAATATACAGTTCAATTCATCAGTAAAGAAACAAGAAGTTAAGACCAGCCATGAAGGTCTTGCAAAGATATTCAAATATTGCGATATATACTTACAAAGATCAGAATCATACAAGTCATGGTATTGCCTAAGGCATTCTATGGAACAAAAAAGCTGGACTTTGAAGAAGCAGGATAGGAAGAGTATTGATTTCTTTGAACACTGATGTTGGAGAGGACTCCTGAGAATATTGTGGACAGCTAAGAAAAACTTATGGATATTGAACAAATCATCCACAAGTCAGAAAAGGGCCATAGTTCCCTACCAATGTTTTAGACCATTGTATTTCTTAGGATGCCTTGAGATTGTAAAATGACAATGCAATCAAGCATCACCCTGTTAGGGGAAATAAGAGTAGAGAAGAGAATAGCACTTAGACTTATATACCACTTTATAGTGCTTTACAGCCCTCTCTAAGCAGTTTTACAGATTCACCATATTTTCCCCAACAATTTGGGTCCTCATTTTACCCACCTTGGAAGGATGGAAGGCTGAGTCAACCTTGAGCCTGGTGGGATTTGAATTGCCAAATTGCAGTCAGCTGCCATTCAGCAGAAGTGGCCTGCAGTACAGCGCTTTAACCACTGCGTCACTGAGGCTCATAGAAAACATACAGGTGATAGACTGTGGAGATTCTCCTGTTTGTTCAAAGAGATGACCCAGGCATATGATGAATTATCCCTGTGGATAATGGTTAAATTTCCTTCAGTTTAATAAATCCGAATTGCTGCTGAGGACCAAACTTCTGCTTATATCTTGGCTGAAGTTTCTATGGTATTGCCATATCAAGACTATACTATATCTGTAAAAATGAGTATTAATGATAATTTCCTGTGTGAAGGTGTGATAAATGAATGAAACTACCACCCACTGATATTATCTGGGTCTTTTGGAAATTAATGAACATTTTCATTTCAATATTTTTCTTCTAGGTCAAATTTGTCTGTTGATCTTGGCTCAGAACTGCATGGGCCTGTTTCCTGAAATAGAGGGCTGACACAGAGGTGGTGAGGTGGGGTTGGCAGTGGAAGACTGATCTAGTCCAGCAGCACACATGGACTGTCAGAAATTACTTCAAATGGGAATGTGGGAGTGAAACCTCCTTCGTTCATTCATCTTCAAGACTCTGGCTGCCTGGACTGAGTGGATCTCTTGACATTTTTGATTCATTGCATTTGGCAAGATGTGGAAATTAACTGAGGAACCTTAACTTTCCCAGAATTCTAAGTTCTAGTCTCAGCTTAGAAGTTTGCAGGTGGGTTTTCTCTCACTCTCCCTTCAGACAGACACATTCGTAGTCTTGCTGATGTTTTCTGATCTCCCAATCTTTTCAGCTCAGATGCCCTGTGCGCAGTCCCCTCACTGAAATACTGAACCTTTTGCTCCCATCTTGGCCACCCCATTCATATCAATTTGCTTCTGCTGTGACATCATTTCCAATACCTTGTAACTTTTCCGTAAATTCATAAGTAGCAGATGCCAGGAAAGAAATAAAATTTTCTGTCTTTTGCTGGGGGAGGGAGGGACAGAGGGAGAGAGAGGGAGGGAGGGAAGGAGGGAGGGAGAGAGAGAGAGAAGGAGACAGATTTGTTAATGGTGAACAATGAGAAATGGCAGAGCCTGCACATAGCAGTTAAAGTCCTCCCTCACTTTTTTTTTTCTTGATACAGCTGAGCCGTTTTCTAACAATGGGAAAGTGCTGGACTTCATCTGCTGCCCTGCCCCTGTGATTAGTTAGGAACAAAAAACAATTTCCTTGGAATCTGTGCCCATTTCCTCTTGGAAGAAACTGTAAGCAGGGGTTTCCTTACTGCCACCACTCCCACCCATATCCTCCTGAGCCCACCCTTCCAATCTTAAGCGGCACATTCAGGAACAGGCCAGGCTACTTGCTTGCTTTTGCTTGCTGGGAAGGCTCCCGGTATGTTTGTGTTTGCCATAAATGGAAAAGAAATTTCACTCCGGATGGAAAAGGAAGGTGGGCAAGATGGAAAAGACAACTAAGCATATTTAGATTGCTTTTGGTTTCCTTTTAGGTAGCCACAGTTGAGGAGAATCGAGCTGAGTTGTGGGGCAAAGATGAGACAGAGAGAGATATTGCCTTTCTCAAAACCACTCGGTTTTGACTCAGAAGTCTCTCATAGTCAAAAAACATGTTGATGCAATAGATTGATGGGTCCTGTGGATAAGCAGAAATTGTTTGAGTGAATGTACAGTTTCAGTTTTTTGGAGGGTTTTTTGACTATTTTTGTCACCATGTGTTATCAGAACACCTCCTGGGCCTTCCTGATATAAGAGGGAATCTGAGTGAACAAATATCCACAAAGTTTGGTGTTTGTTTCATTATAACAAAGTCTTTTAATATCAGTGTGAACCAGTATGGTAATCATCTCTTGGCCTAGCTTAAAAAATTCAGCTAAAGAGAAAACTGGGGCTGTGTGTATAAGTATTTAATTAAATAGTCAGGACCAATTTAGGCCAGCCTTACCTTATATAAATTCCACAAATTCATAACAGTGGCTTCTTGTCACACAAACTCCAGAGGCACCTGATACCTTTTTCTGTTCATATTTTATGGAGACTGAGTGATGATTGTCTTTCCTGTCAGCAAATAATATTGGATGGGAAAGAAATTTGAGGGATTCACCAATTGCTAGTCTGAAAGGTTTTTTTTTTGACTTAAATCTGTAAGGAGAAAATCAATTTTTCTGACCTTACTGCTGAGGTACAATAAATCTCAGTTAAGCAGGCATCACTACTTACGTTGACCTATTTTTCTATTGAGTCCCGGATGGGAGAAATGCATACCATGTTAATATAGTGAATTTTTTCTCCTTACGACTCTCTAAAAAGTGATTATTATCTTGAAATGAGAAGATTTGGGACAGTTGTGAATCTTCTGAAGAGTATCTATCCTATCAAATTCACTGCAAGAGGGAGTCCTGGTTCCTTTTACTTAGGAGGAAGACTGACATGAAATTGTGAAACCATTCAATGACAAACGTAGGCAGAACAGCTTGGTTTTAATTTCTCAGAGAGATACATTCCTTAAATTGTTCAGGCCAGTGGTTCATTTGATATTCTGAGATCATGTCTTGGATTCTCAAAGGAAATGGTTGCCTAGGGGATTGTGCCCATGATTAAGCAAACTTGTGAGTTTTCTCCTTACCATCTCTAACCCCTTGGAGTTTTATTGAATTAGAGTGATATATAAGCTCCAGTAAGTAAACACATGAATAAATAATTATCCAACATTTTATTATTTACCTCAAATTTAACTTTGATTTGTTTCTGAGCTATGGTAATGACATAACTCTGATAATGGCAAATGATCTGCAATCTCTAGTTATGAAAGTCAAGGGCATGGTGAAAAAATGGGACTAAGATAAAGAAGATCAAGATAATTACAACAGGTATAGCAATTAGCCTTAGAACCGGCTATGAAGAATTGAAGTGTTTGATAGCTTCTGTCTTTTGGGATCAACTATCAACAGTAAAGGAATCAGCAATCAAGAAATATGCCATAGACTAGCATTTGGTAAAACATAGCCTTGGAAAAGATATTCAGATGTCAGAATAAATCTGTAGCTACAAAGATCAGAATCCTGCAGGCAATGACTTTCTCTGTGACACTTTATAAGAGTGAAAGTTGAACACTGACACCTTTAACTTTGGTGGAAGAGAAGATTCGTGAGGTTCATATAGACAATTATGTGATGACCTAGAAGTTTGCAATGCTGGGAAAGGTGGAAGGAAAGAAAAGATGAGGATGATCACAAGCAGTGAGTGCGCTGTTGAAAGAGCAGATTAGGGATTAGATCATCCTACAGAGAATCAATCTATGTGGTCACTGAGAGTAGACACTGATTTGATGACACATAATCAGTCAAACATTAATCAGTTACAATGAAGAACTGGATTATATGATTTGCCATTTCTATTTTCTAAAAACACTTATGCAATATTTTTGGAACTGGGGGGGATTCTTTGAAACAAAATTATTTCTTCTTTTATAGCATAAAAACTTCTCTTTTCTTTTACTTAGAATTCATATATATATGAGAAAATACAGTAACCAACATCAGCATGGACCAAATGAAAATGGAGATGGGTATAGAATATTGTGCATCCAATGCTTAGTATGTTCTGTGACTCCAATGCTTAATTTGTAAGCCAGAATAGTGGTTTATAGTGTGTTGTACACAAAACCAATACGATTTATTCTACAAATCATAATTAAACTACAGCTTAGATGAATGTATAAGCCCAGATTAGTGTCTGCTCATTGATTTTTATTATTGCTTAGTGTAGCTGAATAAAGATATGAAGCCTCCCTTTGTGATAAATCTCCATCGCTGTGTCTACTGTATCACATAGTTCTTCAGAGTTCATTGGAGAGACTGAAGTCTACAATGCATTGTTGCCTCTTCATATAAAACCCACTTTGTAGTGTGGATTTGGAGGATATTTTTAGTTATTTTTTAAAAAATCTTGCCTATAAGATATTTTACCTAATATCATGAGTTTTTTTCTCCATGCATGATTAAAAAAAAAAAAAAAGACTGGGACAATCTGGGTCCTTCCTCATTCAGAATAAATCATCTCCTACAACTAGCCAAGATACGATAAGAAAAAAAAATACTGTTAAGTGCATGAATAGGATGCAAGCATACTTTGTTTCATGACTGTGATAACAGAACCAATGATATTTCACTACCACCCAAAGTCATAATAACACTAATGACGTGACGTCTGTGTGGCTACAGTAACTATCATGATTTCTCTATCACTATAGGCCAGAGGTGTCAAACTTGTATTGTCATGGTGTCATCACGTGGCCATCACAACTTCCCCCCTTTTGCTAAACCAGGTGTGGGCGTGGCCAGCGCATGATGCATCAGGCCTGCTGGCCATGAGTTTGACAGCCCTGCTATGGGCTAATTTTAGGAAATACTGAATGATGGGATGCAGAACCCAGCTTGGGAATGCAAAAAGACACCTCCCAAAAAGTCACCAATTTGATTATCCAATTGCCTCAAACCGCTGCACTTTGTCCCTCAGGCAGCTGGCAGATATATTGGGAGGTTAGCTCTCATAATCCTAAGCAGCACAGCAAACTGAATATATCATATTTTCAGAGAGGGGAAACACCAGCATATTCCCAGAGCACTGTGTCTTCTTTTCTGTTCTGTATATGGACAAGGGAAATGACATTTTAGAAAACCAGTGCTGATGATTAGAGTTTTCAGCATCAAGTAGTCATTTAGTCATAAAAGACTGAATTCAGGTGCTTGAGAAAAATAGTCTTTTCCTCTCACTTGATAATAGGTTTCCTTCAAGTGCCATAGTTGTTCATCTTCATAATGCATGCAGAATAGACAATGACCTGTGATTAAGTCTCCACTAAAGGCTTCTCTTTTGAAGACAAGGGTGAGGTTCTAAGATTACTTAGTGTCTCTAAAAAAGGAGTGGATCAGTGCTAGACTAAGACATTTGTCAGACCAGGACACATGGTGACTTCATGTATTGAAGGGTTTTTTGGGGGGTTCTATTTTGAAAACACAAATATCACATGCTCGGGGACCTATTTTTTACGGAGAGCATATGTATTTATCTTGCTTCTTTCTGACTTGCAAACAATGAATCACAGCAAAATAAGTGTGCTAAATTATAGCTTAAAATCTGAGGCTAAATATTATGAGGCACCTTCATGACTGTCAAAATATCAAAGCTGAGATCCTGTTATAAAGGAGTTATGGGGTTTTATTAATAGAGAGAGGAATAGCACATCCTTAACTATGCAATGAAATATCACAGTCAGAATAGAATAGAATAGAATAGAATAGAACAGAACAGAATAGAATAGTTAGAATAGGGAGACTTTAGGATTTCCACTTAACAACAGTTCCAATGTTGGTACTAGGTAAATGATTTTTGGGCATATATTATGGGGGAAACCCATTTGCAAATAAAAGTGTGTATATATGTGTGTGCATATATGTATATGAATGCTTTTCTTTCTGATGGACCTTTCAAACTAACATTGAAAATTCAATCCAGTTACCTGAGCACATTCGCCACCACTGCTATATATTCTTGGAATTTCAGGGTCTTCAGTGGATGAACAGAATCTATCTCTTACTACCCTTTTAGGAATGCATTTTCTGCTGTGCAAGTGAATGGTATAATCATTGTCAATCTATTTACAACGAAAAGCAGAGGTTGCTCTGGATTCCATGTGCAAGTTTTTGTCCTTGTCTTTCCTGTTCCATTCTTTATCTTCTGTGCATAGGATTTTTCTTCTTCCTTGTTTTCTGCTCTTTCTTCTTTCTCTCTTTTCCTGTGCATGTTTGTATTTTCTGCTTGCAAGTTGCTTTTTTCGTTGAATGTTTGCAATCTGGAAATGGTGAGGCCTTTCTTTTGTTTCACTACAATACAACAAGAAACAAAAAAGAGATATATGCTTTGAAAACATGCTGAAAGCTAATTTATTCATTGTATGTATTTATTTAAAACATTTATAAGTTTTCATAAATTTGATAAATATAACATTTATTATATATATATATATATATGGATCTTTGGTTATTCGGGTTTTCTCCTGCGTAAAATTGGAAGTATTTTGGCGACGTTTCGACGACAATCTCAATTCGTCATCTTCAGGCCCTGTGTCTTCGGCCTTGTGCTTCTCAGAGTAATGTGAGCTTGATAAGCTGTTTTTTTTTTTAACTGCCAGTGGGGGTGTGACTTGACTGAGATGGGGGCTTGGCTGTTGTTCTGATTGGCTGGGGGTGTGTCTCATTTGGTTGGGGGCCTGGCTGTGATCTGATTGGTTGGGGAGGTTGGCTGTGTTCCGATGGCTGGGGGTGTTCTGTTCAGGTGGGGCTTGCTCGCTGGTGGTAGTCATCTTGTTGTGGCCCTCAATGCGTGTGTGGTCTGGTGGTCATTCTTCATGTTAGGTATTCGTTTGTTAATGAGGCGGGTTTCCAAATGGCTGGTAGGCGGGAGCATCATCTCTTTTATTTCATGCTGTGGTGGGCTCAATTTTCTATCTCTTATGGTTCTCTGATTATTCTGTTGTTGAAGTGTTCGGTTTTTGTGATAGTTTCTAGTATTTTTTAAAGATCAATTTCTCATGTCCTGTGCGGCTTGAAGTGTTGGACTAGGGAAGAAAGTTGGTCTTCTTTTTTGATTGAGTTCTTGTGTTCTTCAATGCGTGGCATTAATCTTCTGTTGGTTGCCCCGATGTATGTGGCAACTGCAGCGTTGCAAGGGATTTCGTATACTTCCTTGGTTTTTCTAACTTGATTTGTCTTTAGGGTTTCTTAGGATGGTGGATTATTTTTCTGTTGTGAAAGAAAATGCTTTTATTTAATGTTCTGTGTTTTTTTGGTAGGAATCTTTGGCTTGATTTTGTCTGTAGTGCCTTTCTATATATGGGAGGAGTGCTATTGCCATTCTCTTGTTCTCCTATCTTGGATTTGGTTAGGGTTTGCGTTTTGGATTTAGGTGGGGTAATTTTCTTTCTTTGGAACTCCATTGGCTGTTAGTACATTAGATTGAAGAAGTATGCACGTTCGGTTTTTAGGTGTTGTTCGTCAGCCCTTTCCTTCTCTACGCAACCCTAAAGCATTTTTGTTCTGAAGATGAGTGTTTCGGCTACGGAAATTGGATCTGTGCTGGTGGTGTGCTGAGAGTACAGTGTAAGATAGTGGTTTTGTATGTGTTTTTCTTCTGCATAGAATGGTTGTGTCCTAGGAGCCATGGATTTTTTGTATACTAAGGACATCCAGGAAGCTAAGTTGATTGTTAGCTTCTGTTCCGATGGGTGAATTGTATTTTGGGCAGCCGTGTAAACTGTTGAGGTGTGTGAGGAAAGTTGTTCAGTTTTTCTTATCCCGTGTGGCCAGGATTATGGAAGGGTGTCATCTACGATATCTGAGCCAGAGTTTGGTTTTTGATCATATTTTTTTTAGAGCTTGTGTTTCAAAGTGGTCCATGTAGAGGTTTCGATGACAGGTGAGAGGGTGATCCATGGGTGCTCCTTCTATTTGTTTGTATTTTTGTCCATTGTAGTATTGAAGTATGTATTGGATAGGGCAGTGTTGTCAGCATCTAGGCACTATTGCTTGGGGGTTGTATTTGTTTTGATGGCTGGTCAAGGCTTCTTTTATTGAGGCATTTGGATGAAAGAGGGGAATATGACAATCGTAAGCTCACCTAGTAGGCACTGGGTGTGTAAGTTTTGTTCTTATTGAATCTCGATGAACTAGAATGAGTTTCTACAGTGAGTTGATGGATTCTGCATAGTGGGCTGTAGTGTTTGGGCAAGAAATTTGCTAGGTTTTGTTAGAGGTGAGCCTATGGAACTAATTTGGTCTAATGGAGTTCCTTCTTTGTGTATCTTGGGCGAGAACATAAAGCTTGAGGGCATCTGGATGATTTCTCTCTGGGTATGATTCTGTTGCTGCATTTCTTCGCTGATGGGGGAGGCTTTTATTTTGGATCTGCTGGTTTATTTCTATGGTAGGTAGTCCGAGGTCTATGTTCTAGATGCAAGTTTGTATGTGGGTCTTGGATAGGTGGTTAACTTGGTTGGTGCTAGTTCAGATAAGTTCATAACCACGTGTCGCACCCTTGCCCGTTGATCTGCTGGGTAGGATTATTATGTTGGTGTCTTCTTTCAGTTAAGTATGTGCACGTTTGTTCTTTCTTTGGATAAGTTGCTTATTGGGGTTGTTTTGCTGTGCAGAGATGTTGTGATTTCAGAGTCTGATTCTGTTAGCATCATCAGTGGTTGGTTTTTGGTCAGGCTGTTTCAACTCCACACATAATGGTTTTCTGTGGGGCATGTGTTTGGAGTGACAGGCAAAGTTGAATCCTTTCGAAAGGAGCATTGTTTCCGGCTTTGTTGAGGATCTTGTCTGAGAATGTTGTGCACTGTTTGTTTCATGTGTGGATGTGAGGGGGAGGAGGAGTTTGTTTCTGCATTGTGTAGCTTTCTGGGAGTTTGTTCGGTGTGTGTGTCTGTCTTGAGAGGGGTCTGTGTTTCGGCCTCTTCCAGACAGCAGTTGTTGGATTTCTGTTCCCAAATGCGGGTGTCTTCGTTGCTGGTCTGAAGTGAAGTGTGAGGAGATCGTTGTTGAGTTGGTCTAGGAGAATTCTTTTGGTGGAGTTCATTTCTGATTAGCGGCTAATTCTGTTCTTTTTAGGATTGACGTTTGGTGGTTGTGTGTTGGCGTGGAATTTACCAATTGGCAAGCTTATGGGGATTAAATTTGAATCTCGGCAGTTGCGTAGGAATGCGAGAGGTTTCACATAAAAATGCGAAGCTCTTGCGACTTCAAGTTTTTTTCAAAGTCCCTGGTCAGAGGTGTGATTTCCTTCTCGTAGAGATATAATATTTGTTTTCTGAGGTTTTCGCCAGTATTTGTATGTGGATCTTGGTTTATTTGGGTTTTCTCCATGTAAATTTGATTTGACTTTAAAAAATACTAGAATCCATCGCCAAAAACCGCATGGACTGCTTCAATCATGCTTGGAAGCCTGCACTCTCAAAAATAGAAAGATCTCCACACCACTATCCACAACCAGACAAAACACCTGCAGCACAAAACAGACTCCCTCTGCATGCCTCCAACTCAAACACCCCCCCCCAGGCACCCAGGGTAAAACCTAGCTTTCTAATGGATTAGGCAGCCGTCCTTTCACACGAACCAAGCTGCACTGAAAGCCTCCAGCGAAACAGCGAACAGAAGTGTTGCAGCCATATCAAAAGCCACAAACAGAAAACAAGAAGAAACCAGAAACCACCAATTCAAATTCAAACTCCAAGTCACGTGAACACAGACCAGGCTCCCAGCAGCTGTGCCACACTAACCCGCTTTCAAAACCGCCTCGGTGAACCCATACAAAAGCAAACTGAACACCCACCATTTGAAAGATGGTGGCACGACCACGAACACGAAAGCCAAAACAACAAGATCACAGCTCACCAGCTCAATCCCAGCAACTAAGACTAACCTGAGCAACAACCAGGCCCCCACCTAAGCAGAACACACCCCCCAAGGCCAATCAGAACACAGCCAAACCCCCACCCAATTCAAGTCACACCCCCACTAGCAGTTTAAAAGGAAGAAGCAGCTGCAGCTCACATTACTCTTGTGAGAAGCCACAGAGCTGAAGAAAACAAGCCTGAAGAATCCATGAATGAGACCTGCATCGAACGTTGCCTAGGATACTTCTAATTCTACGCGGGAGAAAACTCCCGAATAACCCAAAGATCCACATACAAATTACTCGCTTGGGCTTCGTGTTGAAAAGGACGGCTATTATCCATTAGGAAGCCAGGTTTCACCTGGGTGCCTGGTGGGGGGTGTTCGAGTTGGAGGCCATCAGAAGGGAGTCTGTTGTGCTCAGGTGTTTGCTTGGTTTGTGTGGGAGATCTTTCTATTTGAGAGTGCAGGCTTCCTGGCACTGAAAGCCTCCAACACAGGAACAGGAGTGTTGCCAGCCAACCAATCAAAGCCACAAAACAGACAGAAGAAACCAGAAACACCAATCAATCGAACTCCAAGTCCAATGAACACAGACCAAAACTCCCAGCCAATCAGAATAGACCAGCCTCAAATTTGAAACCAAAAGCTGTAAGACCCACATCCATACAGAAGCCTGATGATGGCAGCATTAACCCTGTATAAAATTCAAGGTAGCAAACGTACCTACATTCCTTCCTCCTCCTATTTTCCCCACAAACAATAATCTTGTGAGGTGAGTGACTGTCCCAAAGTTACCCAGATGGCTTTCATGCCTAACATGGAACTAGAACTCACAGTCTCACATGTTTCTATCTCAGTACCTTATCCCATATACCATACTGGATCTCAATGTTTTATTGCAAGAAAAAACAGAAAAGCAATCTCTAAATATTATCTTCAAAACTATACATGCTGAATTTAACAACTGTATAGGCCAATTTTATGTTTGCTTTATTACATCACATTGAAAATCCAGTCTTTCAAGTACAGGCATGCCACCAGTTAATAACTATTAAAACAATAAGATCCAACAGCAATGCTAACTGAAAAAATAGCAGCTGTAGCTGTTATAGTAGAATCTAAGCATTTATGGTGAAACCTCCCAGTAAAAATAGTATGACAATATTATTTATTACTGTAATATACTTTTTTCCCTTAATCATACATTCAATTCAGGCATATTAAGGAATTCTAGAACTCATCATACAAAAAAAAACAAAACTGTAGGTCAGGAATCCACAGTACAGAAGCAGACTGGCTTCAGGTTGACTGAGACAGGGTGTATACTCTCCCCTTATTTGGAATATAGCTCAAATGCTATAATGTGTCAATATCTATTATATCCTTAGAGCATTGTCATCATTGTCAGCCATTCAGTCGTGTCTGACCCTTACACATTCTATGGATCAGCACTTGCCATGTCCTTCTGTCTTGTACCACCTCCTTCAGATCTGCCATGGCCATCTTATCATCATCCTTTATAGTATCCAGCCATCAGACTTCTCCTTTTTCTATTGATCACTCACAGGATGATTGATTTTTCGAATGAGTCAACTCACATGACATAGGCAAAGTATGATAGCCTTTGTTTGGCAAACTTGGCTTTGAGTGATATTTTTGGTGGGGCCCAGTCTTGGAATTCTTTGCTTGTGATTTTTGCAGCTTATGGGATGCATAATAGTTGTCGCCAGCCCCACAATTTGATTTTTAGATGCTGAGAGCACCCATCTATAAATATTTTACATAACAAACAAAATACCAGATAGGATTGTTATGCATATAAATGACAATGCTCCTTTTTAGAATACTGTTAAACCATTGCCATGTATATCCATATTTTGTGACGTACATACATAGATACATACGTATTTTTCTCAAACTTTTAAAAATATTAGAGCAGGAACCACTGTTACATGAGACTATAACCAAATAAAATGGAACCTGGAAGTGAGGGAGTAACCAGATAATATCCTCTAACCAGCAGTCCTCCACTGATGTTCGGAATCTGCCCTGTGAATCATAAGGTTGGCTTGCACAAGCTGTAGGCTTGTAAATCAGTAATGTCTTTGACAGCCTAGTGAAGCTCAGATAATAGCAACACACTGATTGGTTCTAGCTATATTCCTCTGTTACATTGATCAGGAGCCCTGGAGGCAAATTACATGTCACATGCAATGCTTAAGATCAATGAACCTTTCTCCTGAATTCCATAGAGTCACTTCTGAAGATTGATTGATTGATTATGTACCATTGAGTCAGTGTCGATTCTTTGCGACCACAAAGACAATGTATTTTTTTGAATCTGCACACAAATAAAGTTTAAAAACCTTTCAGTTGATATCTGTAGCCTTTTTGCTTCTCTCACTTGTCTGTGTAGTCTAATAACCGAACAAGTATATCCAGTTTGTCCTACTGAATCAGTTTTATTAGTACTGGCTTTTTCTAGCTATCCTGATGACTATTGTAGATGAGCCAAAGGCTTCTTTATTGATACGCTGATTGGTTATATGAGCTTTTTATCATTGCCTTGATGGGAAAAGTGACTCGGATGACACAAAGATAAGGGAAAATGTTAACCCAGGCAGAAACAATGCAATCCATCGCAACTTAATGCTGAGGCTTCTAGGTTGAGTTCTCAGTTCTTTATGTATGCAGACATTTTAATGCCTGATACCTTTTCTAATGCTCTGGGGCTTTAGAAGGTTCCTTTTGTTATTGCTTAAACATAATAAATGTTGCATTTCCCTTGTCAAATATAAACATCAATCAATCAATCAATCAGAATAGAGCGTGAAGGGACCTTGGAGATCTTCTAGTCCAACCTTCTGCTCAAGCAGGAGATCCTATATCATTTTTGGACAGGTGGCTGGCTAGCTTTTTCTTAAAAACCTCCAGTGATAAAGAACCTACAACTTCAGGAGGCCAGCTGTTCCACTGGTCAATTGTCCTCACTGTTAGGAAATTTCTCCTTAATTCCAGGTTGCTTCTCTCTTTGATTAGTTTCCATCCATTGTTTC
>BHFT01007342.1:0-52817 GCA_004320025.1 Laticauda laticaudata
TTTATATCCTCTTTCCATCCGTTGGTGCAGTGTGACAGGGGCTTAAGGCTTTATAGAGTGGTCTTAGTACCTCACTTGATCTCGATTGTATCCCTCTGTTAATGCAATTTAGGATTGCATTGGCTTTTTTGACTGCTGTTGCACACTGCTGGATCATATTTAGCTGGTTGTCCACTAAGACTCCAAGATCCCTCTTACAACCATTGGAACATCCCCATGTCCACCTGTAAATAATTCAGACACTTGGCAACCGGCTTGTATTTATGACGGTTGCAGTGGTCTGGAGTCATGTGATCAAATTTTGTGACCTTCTGACAAGCAAGCTCAATGGTGAAACCAAATTCATTTAACAGCTGGATTACTAATTTAACAACTGCTGTGATTCATTTAACAACTATGGCAAGACAACTCATAAAGTGGGGCAAAACTGACTTAACGTTTCTTAGCAACAGAAATTTTAGGATCAGTTGTGATTGCAAATCGAGGGTTCTACCTGCACTTCTGAAGTTTGAACCTTCTATGGAAATTAGAAGGCAAAAATGAGGCAATTCTTCATCAAAGCCTACAGTGAAAGGAAAGATTCTGTTATTTTCAGGAAACTTCCTCTATAAATCGTACTGGTGATACGGTCTCCACTATGTTTCTCTAGAAATGAGTTGAAGGCTTATACCATTTGTCACCTTAGTTGTTTAATGTATGCCTCCTTTAAAATTGAACCTGATAACGGTCCCAAATAAGTCACCCAGGACACCCTACCACCTCCATTTCATTATGAATATTCTACTATTTTTGCCTCCATCCTGAATTCAGCTGGGGTAACAATGTTGTCACCCAAACCAATTAACTTTCCATGTACGATGTTGATACAAATTCTTTTTTCTGAAATCAGGCAATCATTAATCTGCCTGTTCCCTTCTTCTAAAGAGAGTCTGGTACATTTTGCACAAAAATGCAATTATATTGGATTGAGGTGGGTTCACTGGAAAGGTTTATTTTTTTCCCTCACCTTATAATTCTACAGCTTGTCAAGGCCCTTCTGCTGTGAGATTTCTTTTCCACAATTTGTGGGCACCATTTCTCTTCCTCCCACCCTGGAAAAGTCTGAATCTAATTTAAAGGCTATTAATTTTCAAAAAACCACTCTTAGGATTGTTTCCTTTTATGCTTTGGCTGAAAGAATGGCGGGCTCGTGAGGAAGAAATGCATCAGAAGGACAACCTTTGAACTTCAAGCCGTTAACTCCGGATAGAAGCAAAAAAAAAAAAAATTGGAGTGAAATAACCATATTTCTCTTTGACAATTTAGGGGTTCCTGCCCTCGTTGTTCCCTCCCTCTGGGAAATTCTCTGCTTTTGTTTTGTCTTCCTTGCCTGGCTTCGTTTCCTCATAAATTGGAGTATGACATCATGTGACGTGATCATATCAAGCTCAGTTGAATTTGGATTTCAAAACACGTTTTGTTCAGCCAGTGTGTGGAACGGTTCGCCTGTTTTCTCTAGACATTTTTTTTCTTAATTAAATTCTCATGACAGTTCAACATGTAGAATTTGCCAAATTGGAGAGGGAGGTGGTGGGGTGGGGTGAAAAGGCTTAATATATCTATATTATAAGCAATCAAGATTTCAACTTAGCTCTCATTCTATGAGATCAACCTGGCTAGTCAATCTCCTGAATTCTGATTTTGGTCATTTTCTTAGTCAAATGGCTTGGAAATGTTCTTTTATTGGACCTCTCATCATCTCTGGGAGACATCACATCTTAGGAGATTTCTTCACCCTTGAATTACAAGTAATCCTTGACTTACAACCCATTTGTTTAGTGACTGAAGTTACAACAGCACTGAAAAAAAGTGATATGACCATTCTTTCCAGTTGCCACCATTGCAGTGTCCTCATGGACATTTGATCAAAATTCAGATGCTAGGCAACTGGTTCATACTGATGATGGTTGCAGTGTCCAGAGATCATGGGCAATCTTGTACGACCTTCTGACAAGCAAAGTCAATGGGGAAGCCAGAATACTTAACAACTGTGTAACTAACTTAACAACAGCACTGATTCACTCAACTCACTTGGCAACTGTTTCCCTTAGCAACAGAAATTTTGGGCTGAATTGTGATTGTAAGTCAAGGACTAGCTGTAAGGTATGATCCAGTTATCCTTGTGTTACAAGGAAATTTGCAGAGAAATTTCATATGTTTCAAGTCACTGCAAAATGGGTGTTGTCTGGATTATACTTATGTTGCATGTAATAGGTGAAACAATTAGCTGATTCTTCAAGCTTTGCTGTTCAACCTCACCATGGTGTCATCAGATGGTGGGAAAATCAAAATCCATGCACTAGAGCAGGAACAGGATAATCTATCTAGGTATTACTAGGTAGTAGCACTGATGTTGTTACTTAGTTTGGTAATGAAATGTCTGCAAGAAAACCATCAAGTTCAGAGAGCACCAAGGACCTTACAGTTCAATCCTGAACTACAAACATATATTTTCTTTTATTGATACAGGATAATCTGTAGAGGGAGAGAGAGGAAGAGGGAAAGAAGGGGAGGGAGAGGGACATGAAGAGGGAGAAGGAGAGGGGGAGGGAGAGAAATGGAGAGAGGGAGAAGGAGATAAGGAGAGGAGATAAGGAGATAAAGCAGGAGAGAGGCAGGAAGGAAAGAGGTAGAGGAGAGAAGGAGAGAGGGAGAAGGAAAAAAGGGGAGGAAGAAGGGCATGGAGAGGGAGAAGAAGAGGTAGAGGCAGGGGATGGAGAGAGAGAGGGAGTGGGAGAGAAAGAGAGGGAGAAGGAGTGAGGCAGAGGGAGGGGGAGAGAGGCAGAGGGAGAGAAGTAATAAGAAAATTTATTCAACAATCAGCCCAGCAGCAACTCTATCCCTCTTCCACATATATGTTCAGAAATATTTTGAAGTCTCTTTTAGGTTGAATTCAGCCACTGGTGATGACAAGCTCATTTTCATGACATTTTTTTTAGCAAGAACCTGGAAGCAGGGCAGGGGTTAAAACAACTCTCTTTGGTTTCCTGGGCAGCAATTAGGAGTATGGTGACAGAAGAAATTGACCAGAACCAGATGGAAGGAGGCATGTCCACCCCAGGCTGAAATGCCCAACTGGTATCTTTTCCATAGCTTGTAGTTTTGAATTAGGGGTAAACCAGGCCACTGGAAGAGAGCTGTGGTGTAGTGATTAAGGCATCAGGCTAGAAACCAGGAGACTAAGAGTTCTAGTCCTGCCTTAAGCCCATGTCACACTGCCCAACGGATGCAAAATGGACACAACGGATGAGCAAAATGTTCCATCCGTTGTTATCCGCCGCTCTCAAAGCGGCAAAATGTGCCATTTAACCGGAGCGGATAACCACGGACGCGGGGAGGATGCAGGGCAAGATGCCAAAGCGGATGCGGAACGGAAGCCCAGCGGATGGAAGCGGCATGGGTGGTGATGGCACGTCCGCTAGGCTTCCAGGAGACCTCAGCAAAGCGGACGAGCGGAACGGATTACAGCGGATGCACAGCAGATGCACAGCGGAAGCCTAATGGATGCCTGGCATTAATTGCGCATGCGGGGAGGATGCATTGCGTCAGCCCCGCGATATAACGG
This sequence comes from Laticauda laticaudata, assembly GCA_004320025.1. Lineage (NCBI taxonomy): Eukaryota > Metazoa > Chordata > Lepidosauria > Squamata > Elapidae > Laticauda > Laticauda laticaudata. The sequence continues at coordinate 3,605 of BHFT01007342.1, forward strand.
AAGCAGCTCGCGAAGCAGGTCGCCATTCAGAGGGAAGACCTGCGCGGATGGATTGACAGCCTTGCTGCCCTGCTGCTACGCTGCCTGCAAGCCTTGCTTCCACCTTGCTGCCAGCCTTGCTGCGCAGCCGGCTCTGCTCGCCCATGCTGCCTGCCTTCCTGCCAGCCTTGGCCATGCCTGTCCTCCAGCCTTGGTAGCCTGCCTTGGGCCAGCCTCCTGCCAGCCTTGGGTGTCCTGCCTGCGTGCCAGCCTGGCCTGCCAGCGTTCCTGCCAGCCTTGCTGTCTGCTGCCTGCAGCCTTGGTGCGCCTGCCTCTGCCAGCCTTCCTGCCGCCAGCCCTTGGTGCCTGCCTGTGCCAGCCTGCCTGCCAGCGTTCCTTGCCAGCCTTGCTGTCTGCCTGCCTGCCAGCCTTGGTGCCTGCCTGCCTGCCAGCCTTCCTTGCTAGCCTTGGTGCCAGCCTCCCTGCCAGCCTTCCTGCCAGCCTTGGTTCCTGCCAGCCTTTCCTGCCAGCCAGCAAACCCACAACCATGTGAAGCACAGCAAGCCTCAGCCATCTGCTGCCAGCCCTGGCAAGAGGGACAGGGCTACCATCCCTCCCCCCTGGCCCTCATCTTGCGTTCTTGCTGTGGCTTCTGCAGCACAGGCTCGCTCTTCTGGGGCTGGGGCTTCTGCCTGCTTCTTGCTTCTGGAAGGACGCTGATGACAAACACTCCAGCACCAGCCACCTCCACAGCACCTGCGGACCCTTCACCCCTGAGACTGACGCACCAAGAGGAGTGCCAGAGACTCATTTTTGTTTAATAGCTTTTCTTGAATAAAGTCTATTTTTATGATTCATCTACAGCTTGGCTTCGTTTCTTTTTATTTTTAATAAAAGTCTTGGTGCGAAACTTGTTAGAAATGGTTATAAGCTTGTGCCATGCTTGTGGGATGGGTAAGACAGCAGTGGGATGGGGCGGGATACCTGTGGATGGGTAATAGCTGTGGGATGGTTAGGATAGCAGTGGGATAGATAAACCTCCAGTGCAAGCTAGTGGGACTTACTAGTCCACCCTCCCAGTGCCACACATATGGCCCTTTTATTATCAATAATAATGTACTAATTATCCACACATGTCAACATAAACACAACTTCTTATTAAATGCCCTGTCCATGTATGGCCCACCCAACATACATGGCCCAATCTCATCCGTGTGATGAGACAGGCTGAAGGAAGCATCCATTAAGCATCTATCATCCTGTCTTGCACTCCACTGCTCCAGCTGGGGAGTTGCACCAGTGTCTCAGGAGGTTGCGCTGCTTCTTCGCTTCATGTGAGGCTCTGTTGGGGCCTTGCACATCCTCAGTGTTGATCAGGTTTTGCCTTGCCTCCATTCCCCAGGTCCATGTTCCCCATTGCCTTGTTGACGTGCCACAAGCCTGTTCTGCAAGATGGGTACAGGAGTGCGCATGAGATTGTGCAGGATGCAGCAGAGCTTCCATGATCCTCCTCACGGTCTCTGGGCATGCTGCATGGTGATGAGAAGTACCTGGAACCTGTTGGCCAGGATGCCAAAGGTGTTCTCCACCACCCGCCCTTGCCCTGGAACAGCCTGTAGTTGAAGATCCCTCTTCACGGGTGAGGCATCTGGAAGTGTAGGGCTTCATGAGGTAGGTTCTGAGGGAGAAGGCATCATCCCCACGATGAAGTAGGGCACATCTTGTGGTCGTTGGGCAGGGGTTCTGGATCTGGGAAGCCCACGATGAGGTTGCCTTCCATGCTCCTCCTTGAGGTGACTAGCGTTGTATACCTGGGCATCTGAAGATGACCAGTTGCCTGAAGCATCAATGTACATGAACTTGTAGTCACATCGACCATGGCGAAGGGGAGATGATGGCTGAAAGAAGCCCTTGGAGTTGAAATAAGTGGACCCTGAGTTGGGCTGGGCTTTGCAGGCCACTGTGCTCTGCCATCTATGGCTCCAACGGTTGTGTGGGAAGTTCCACTTGCTGATACACTGCTCTGCAACTTTCTTCCAGCCTTCTTCAGTGGAGGGGCACCTGAGGCGAGCTCCTCTTGTATTCGTTCTGATGATGGCCTGCACCACTTCTCTGACCACAATGCTGCATGGTGTTGGATGGCACCCTCCAGCCGTAGTGCATGCTCCTGTAGGTGGTCCGCTGAGGCCAGGTGGTGCAGAGTGCAGTGCCACCTTGAGCCCAGGTTCCAGACTGGGCCGGAAGCTGGTGTTTACCTTGGTCAACCTGGGTTATCAGCCGCTGCACAACTTCGTCAAACATGGCTGGAGGCATCTCTCATGAAGTGTTCTGGAAGACTGCCGAGTGTCTTTCGTTCTGAGCTCCACCATCAGCTTGTTGTGACAGTCCGATGATCTCTGCTCTTCTGGCGAACCATCTTTTCGGACCAGGACTCTTTTGGCTGCCTCTTTTTCTTCTCACAGTAGAGTTCCAGAGCCTGCAGGTGGCTTCGCACTGTTGCAGAATGATGGTGGCTGCTGAAAGGACTTTGTTACAATCCACGGTGGACATGACTGGATGCTGTGGAAGAGGAAGAGCCAGATGAAGGCTGCAGAGGTCTGCACGCTGGGCTGCTGTTCTGAAAGTGAGATGCAGATGAGTTGCTCCCCCTTTTTATAGGAAATATAGGTTTTCCACTAGGCATCCTCTAGGCATCCTCTAGACATCCTTAATATCCGAGATAGGTCCCCTCTGCAAACGTTTTTCCATTTTAAACGCTTTGTTTTCCATGCTGCATCCGCTAGGCATCCGTTCTGCATCCGTTCTGCATCCATTCCGCTTCTTCCCTGCGTCCGGGCGGATTGAGTTGCGGATGCGTAGCGGATTGCCTAGCGGATATATAACGGCATGCGTAACGGATGCGTAGCGGATGCAGAAACGGACGAACTGGATACATTTTCCACACAAAAGTTTTGGCAGCTCAAAACTTTCTGAGCAGATGAAACGTCAATAAACGGATGCTGGACGGATAGAGAGGAAGCCAAACGGAGGCAGTGAGTACATCGCGTTTTCCAACGGATAAGCTTTTTTGTCCGTTTTACATCCTCTTTGCATCCGTTGGTTCAGTGTGACAGGGGCTTTAGATACAAAGTCAGCTAGGTGACCTTGGGCCAGTCACACACTCTCAGCCCTAAGTAGGAGGCGAGGGCAAGCCACTTCCAAAAAACCTTGCCAAGAAAGCTGCAAGGATTAATTCATGCAGTCTGCAGGAATCAAAATTGACTTGAAAGTGTGCATGTACACCCACACACACACACACACACTTCTATGCTTGTTCATACTGGATCCTCTGAGCCCAAGCTGTTGTGGGGATAAAATGAAGGGAGATTGCATGGAAAGCAGATAGCCGCAAATGAAGAAGAAGAAAAACTGGATACTGAACAAATAAAACAAGCCCATCTATGTTTTTTCTTGTCATTTATTTTTTAGGAACTGGGGTGGCAGTGGAACATCTAGGAACAAAAAACAAAGGATATTTGTTAAGATATTTAATTTAATAGCTGGAACAGTAAAGTGTATAATGGGCCAGAACACACAATTATAGTTGATTGATTGGAGAGCACGGGCGCCTTCAAGAGGCAATCTATGTTATGATTGGTTGCTTGGTGTAAAGGGGGAGTTTCCCTTTTTTCCTGCCAATTTTCCTTGGCGGGGAAATTTTTTTCCTGTATGCTGTTCTGTGATTTACCTCATGATGTAGTGATGTGCCTGACTATCTTGTCTTCTTTAATTATAGATGTTAAATATAATTATTTATATAAAACTGCAAGTTCCTGTCAGCATCTTTGACTCCACTTGAACGCCTGCTGCACAATTCCCTGACATTGTTTAAGGACAGTGTGGCCTGACACCTGCCAGTTACCAACCATAGTAATGCTGTCTAAGCCCAGCACTGAGCCAATGATAAGCACATCTGTTACCCAACATTGATGAGGTCAACAGCTGGAGCTGAAAGCTGAAGATCAAACAGAAGGGAAAACAGAAGGGGAACTACCGCTCTGTTAATTATCTAATGTTACTCCCCCCCACCGCCACCACAATATTTATAAAAAGCATAATGAACTTAGAAGCTTCTTGGTTCCAGATGTTACTGCACAATTCTTATCTGCCTGATGAAAGACCTAAAGCCTTGGTGCACAAGGCTGTTGGATTTAAGTTGCAGGGTCTGTGACATAATAGAACAAATATATATCACTACCAGGGTAACCCATCTGTTTGCACTTAAATCAATATATTGTCAATATACAGGTAGCCTTCAATTTATCATTGTTCATTTAGTGACATTCAAAATGGCACTGAAAAAAGTGACTGATGACTGTTAAGTGAATTTTGCCCTATTGTATTACCTTCCTTGCCACAGTTATTAAGTGAATAATTGCAGTGGTTAAGTTAAGAACATGGTTGTTAAACAAATCTGGCTTCCCCATTGACTTCGTTTATCAGAAGTTCATAAATCGTCACCCATGATCTTGCAATATACTGCAACCATCATAAATATGAACCTGTTGCCAAGGCGGTCGCATGACCCCTGCAACTGTCATAAATACGAGTCAGTTTCCAATCTGTCTTAATTTTGATCACATGGCTGTCAGGATTTTGGCCATTACCCCTATTTAAATCATGAGTCTTGAGCCAAATTTCCAAAACTTAAAAAGGATTTATTGGGAGTTAACTTGCCAGCACTGCCTGGGTATAGCTGACTCTGAGACACATAATTAATTGTCACCCTTGACCCTGGTTTTCCCCACACCCTGGGTGTATCATAATTCATATTCTCCAATGAGACACACCCACAGCTAAGAGTCATCAATCATACTCTCCAGTTAGAATTTTGCAGGGCAAAAACTTCTGTCACCTAGTTAGTATCTTTGAAAACATTTATGGAATGCAGTTTCGGGTTTGCAAGCTGCTGTGCTGCTCCCCGCTCCATTTCTGTTGGCAATTCTAAAAAGACGATAGAAATATTTTATGAGTTGACATTTGGCTCCCCTCACTTCTTGAAGGTAACCTGTACAACACAAAAAGAAAACAATATTCCAATGCTGCAATAGTTGTAAGTGTGTAAAATGGCCATAAGTCACTTTTTTCACTGCCGTTGAAACTTCGAACAGTCAGTAAATGAACTGTTTTAAGTTGAGGACTATTTGTACCATCTTGGATAGCTGAATGCGTAAAAGAAATAGCAAAGCAAAAAGGCTCAGTTCTCTCTCTCTTTGTCGATTCCTTTCTTCATCTCAGACCCATCCTCCCTTAGCTCAGCCAGCAATTTGTATGTTTGTTTTGTCAAGCATTCCCTTATGTGCTTTATATCAGTAAGTGTATTTACAAAGCCTTCATTGCTAGCTAATTGTCCTCTGCGTCTTCTCTCTGGTTACCTTCCTAAAGAGCAATTTTTTTTTTTAAAAAAAGAGCAATTTCCAAACAGCCATTTCATCAGGACTGTTGATCCGCTCCAAACCATGGCTTATTTGTTATATATTGTTTTTTTCAGCCTTTCTTTGTCCCTTGGAAGCCATAAAAAGCCATTTATACCCCCCCCAACTTTCTTATTTGTACTAACTCAGCCTCCTCATTAATTGTCTAATATTTTCCCCTGTAGCTTTTAGTAAATTCTACATAGAACTGGCTTCTTTTATTCTTTGTCTTTTTTTTCCCCCTCTCCCAATCCCAATGCAGGTTCTTTTTCACCCTGCAATCATGGCTTTCTGGAACAATCCCATCAAAAGTCACTTTGCTCCTACTGTAGCCGAGCCCCAAGGGTGCTGATTTATCAGAAACGATACTCGTGTAATGCTAATAAAAATATGTATTTATTCTCCGAGCATCCCATGCAAATGAATTCCATCACAGGAGTTATTCACAAGACTTGCTAATCTATTCATTACAGTCATGGCTTGTGATTTGTCACAGACGTTCCCGTGGTCTCGGTTCAAACCTTAGATTGGACGCTTCAGCAATTTTATTTAAATCTAGATCACAATGAATGATGCATGATTTTTTTTTCCCAGGCATCCTTTATTTTGTTGGTTGAAATCAGACTTCCTGGATTTGCAAATGACACATATGCCCCCCTCCCATCCTCACATTCTCATTAACCCTGATGTGGACAAAAAGTTGAAAGAATGTATGGTTTAACTCTTTAACCTCATCACCATCTTACACTTTTGGCTAGGAAGAAACCTGCTCCTTCTTCTCCTTCTTTATAGATCTAATTCAAGATATTGAAGATATCTGATACTCCTGACTCCTATTTTCCCCATAACAACAGCCCTGCAAAGTAGGTTGGGCTGAGTAACTGACCAAAATCACCCAGCTGGCTTTCATGCCTAAGTCAGCATTAGAACTCACAATCTCCTGGTGATTGGGCCAAAGTTATCCAACTGACTTTCATGCCTATTGCCTAAGGTAGGACTAGAATTCCCCTGGTTTTTAGGCCAAGAACTTCATCACAACACCATCCTGGCTCTCATACTTATACCCAGTCTTTCTGAAGCTTAGCAACTTAAAGATGTGCAACTTAACTCCCAGAATTCCCCAGCTTGTAGATACTTCTTAAAGTTGTCAAATTTGAGAAACAGTGCTTATACACTATCTTTCAGGGTCTCCAATAATAGTTTGTTCTTCCTTTTTTAAAAAAAAAACATAAATGGTGATTTCTTCCATATTGGTCATCTATCAGCAATAAAATCAAAGGTTTAGCTGCTTACTGCTCAAATAATAAGATTGAATTTCACTCTTATAACTGCCCTTCTCCTTCTTCAAAGTCTATTCTGAGAGAGAAAGTCTGTATAAAAGGAATATGCAATATCTCAGGATACTTTTTTATACTCAAACTATAACTTAAAGAGTTTCCTCCAATCCTTCACCAATTTTCTCTGTTTGCAATTTATGTTTGATCCATAGAAATGCACTTTAACTGGAGATTTATGTTAGTATTAGAATTAGAAAAGGTTTCTTTTAAGGGGTGCTGTGTTCTACACTGTTAAATCCTATTTTGTTGACAAACTGCTATAAATGCAGGATTTAGGATTATAGTAATCTTTTGTGCCTTCATACAGAACTAATAGGACAAGCAAAGCAGTGCTCAGCACCCATATTCCACATTATCTGCAAAAATATAGGTCTGGGATCCAAGCATAGATATCAGAGATGGGGCTTACTTTCTAGATTCATGATCGGTCCCTCCCTGTATGACTTACCTGTAGAATAAGATTGACCCAACAGGGTTTAGATACTGCAGGCAAGGGTTAAATAAAAAAGAAGCACTACTTAGCTGTCATTAACTAATTTTGAACAAGGGCAGATCTGGTTATCACTGGGATAAGAGACCACCAGGTGATCTCAGAGGTATAAAGTAGACTATATATTTTTCCTGAAAACTCCAAAGAAACAAGGGTAAACTGTTTCTGCCTTGCACCAAGAAAACTATATATACTCACCAAGAACCAAGTACAGGTCAAGGGAGAGGTTTTTTTTTTTTGAATAGCTGAGTTATGGAAGAAATCTTACATTCATCCCTGATTCTCTCTTCCCCAAAGGCTATATGCCATTTCAGATGCTGCTGCCATCTTTAGAAAACCCACTGTGTCAGCTCCAGCAAAGGTGTTATTATTCTTTCAGACATTTTAATCATTTAAAATTAATGAATGAGTGAACTAGCCAACATGTTGTGCTTTATTCAAGCACCTCCTTTTATTGTTTCAGCATTACATCTTGTAATGGGCAGTGTTTGGTTATACTTTGAGAACAGTAGTGTGCCATTTTGTCTTAGTTTGGAAGGACAGCATGCAAAAAAGGAAGGAAGGAAGGAAGGAAGGAAGGAAGGAAGGAAGGAAGGGTTGTATTTGTTATAAAAAAAGGACAAATTTGCACATGCTGGCCTGCTCCATCTAAAATTCATCACCAGGCTTCTTTGTAGTTTAATGCAGTGATGAACTGAGACACTATAGGTATTCCTTGACTTTTGATCAGTTGCTTAGTAACTGTTCAAAGTTATGACAGACGCCTTCCCCCAAAGGTACTTACAATCCAATTCCAAAGTTCTGATGTTGACGTGACTGCCTGTTGGGCACTTGGCAACCAGCCTACATTTGTGGTTGTTTGCAACATCCCACAGTCACATGATCACATTTTGTGATATTTTCCCTGTAAACCGGAATTTATTTCCAGTTTTTGATAAAAACACTCTATAGCAAACAACAGCTGCTACATTTGCTTTACAGCCACCACAAAAAAAGATTGCATGGGTGACTGATTTTATTACCATCAAGTTCCATGACCATCATAAATTGGGGACTCTTATTTTTTATTTTTTCTCTTCCTCGTGGTGTCACTCTCTCTCATTACCTGTCTAACCCTAAAGTCTTATGCTCAGGTGAATCATTTTTTGTTCACATGAGCATTTTCAACTTCCCCTCCTTCCCCCACTGTTTATTTTTTCAAGAAAATGGTTTTAATCTGCTGCTGCTATGTTTTAGGAAGACTTCTCTATTTAAATCATGCTTCAATGCTGTTTCAATTGCTTTTATTGCTACAAGCTTTCCTAGGAGTGCAATCTTAGCAGGAGGAGATACTAGACTGTAAATAAACATGAAATAAAAAGAAGGCTGCTGCTGACAGGTTTCGCTACCCCAATCTGAGGAAGATCCTATTTTCTCACACATTTGGGGATTAAGCGGAAAGCAGCTGCAGCATTGGGAGTGTTGGTTCCATAGGTCTCGTTCCTGGGCTTAACTCAGTGGAGTAAATCAAGAGGTCTTTTTTCATAGCCACATTAATGAGTGTTGCAAATAGATGGGTCTAGTTTGTATTTTCCCAAAGGCCAATCTCTAATCTGCATTAATAATGAGTCTTGCAGGTGGTTCTGTCCAAACTATATGCCTGCAGGACAAGGGCAAGGAGGGTAGATCACTACCACCACCAGCTGTCTCTCCTCTTTTATTTAAGGTTAGTTGCTCCAGGGGAAAAAACCAGCACCAAGGACTGACTCTCCCATCCATCAATCTACCTACCTACCTACCTATCTATAGGAATAACACTTATATACCACCTTATAGTGCTTTCCAGCCCTCTCTAAGTGGTTTTACAGAGTCAGCATATTGTCCCCAACAATCTGGGTCTTCATTTTACCCACCCCGGAAGGATGGAAGGCTGAGTCAATCTTGGAACTTGTTAAGATTTGAACTGCCAAATTCTGGAGCTGATAGTTTTGCAGAAGTGGCCTGCAGTACAGCATTCTAGCCACTTCGTCAGCAAGGCTCTGTCTGTCTGTCTGTTTGTCTGTCTGTCTGTCTGTCTATCTAGCTAGCTATCTCCTACCTTTTTTTTTTAAATAACTCAAGGCAACAAACATATCTAATATTCCTTCCTACTCCTATTTTCCCCACAACAACAATCCTGTGAGATGAGTTGGGCTGAGAGGGAGGGACTGACCCAAAGCTTTCATGCCTAAGGTAGGATTAGATAGAATTATAGATATAATTTCCCGTTGATTGGCCCAAAGTAACCAGATGACTTTTATACTTATGGCAGGGCTAGAACTCCCAGTCCCCGGGTCATTGGCCCAAAATCATCTAGCTGGCTTTCATGCATAAGGCAGGACTAAAACTTACAGTCTCCTGGAGATTGGCCCAAGGTCACTCAGCTGTCTTTAATGCTAAGACAGGACTAAACTCACAGCTTCCTGGTTTCTAACCTTATGGCTTAGCCACTAGTCCACATTGCTCTCCTTAAGAACATAAGACATGCACTTCTGGATGGGATCCTTGACAGGGGTGGGATTCTACCAGTTCTGTCCACCTCTGGAGGACCGGTTGCTCCAAAGAGCAGCAGACATAGAACCGGTTCTATGTCTGCTGCTGTTGTAGCCCACCTGCCTGACCGGGCTCTTGCCTGACCTTTATTTCCTGCTTTTTCAACTGCAGCTGCTTTGTGCGACACAGCTGCAGTTGAAAAAGCAGGAAAAAAGGGCTTTTCCAACTGCTGCATACTTGCATGCAGCGCTGCTCAACTGTCCAGGCAGCTCAGCAGGTCGTAAATTACACTTGTGTGACTCGTGCGACGCATGCATGCGCGCGCGACACTAATAGACAGAACCGGTAGTTGCCAGTCAGATCCCATCCCTGATCCTTGACCTTAATCTAGCATTATCTTCCCACAATGGCCAACCAACTGCACCAGGAAGACCCTGGTCTCCCACCAGATGATCTTCAGAGGTGAATAGCCATGGATCCCTGGCACTTCCATGAATTGATCCAACTCTTTTTAAAAATGAAATGGAACATTATTGTGCTCGTTAACTAGCACAAAGAAATAAATATGCATATAACCCAAACTGAATTGACAATATCAGGGTAGTGGGGTAAATATAGTTGAGGTATTTTTGATAAAAACAATATTAAAACATAGAAGGCTAATAAGATGTTTCCTCAGACCGCATGTGTGGCAAAAACTTTTTAAATTAGCAATTGGGGTAGTATAAACATTAAAAAGGCAGCATAAAATACTAAGAAAAATTGATACAAAAACAACAAAATTATTTAAAGGGATTAGGGGATAATAAACTTCTCTTACAAAGCGCTGTCAAACCTGAGAAGGCCACAGGTAGTCCTTCACTTATAAACATTTGTTTAGTGACTGTTCAAAGTTATAAGGGAGCTGAGAAAAGTGATTTACCATCGGTACTCGCACTTACAACCACTGCAGCTTCCCTATAGCCACATCATAATTTGGACACTTGGCAGCTGGTATAGATTATGAGGGTTGAAGGGACCCTTAGATCAAGTGATTGTGCTTGTAATCTTCCCAGTCTTCTCCCAACAAGAAAACTCAATGGGAGAAACTGGATTTGCTTAATGACTCTGTGAATTATTTCACAACTAAAGTGATTCCATATGATGCCATAGCTATTGCCTTACATTCTGTAGCGAGCCATCTGGAGAAACCTGGAAACTATGTCAGGATGCTTTGCACTGACTACAGCTCAGCCTTCAATACTATCCTGCCGAGCATCCTTATCAAAAAAACTGACTAATTTGGATTTTCCCTCTTCCATCTGTGACTGGATCAAAGACTTTCTGAGGGACTGACCACAAATAGGGTCTGTCACATCCACCTCCCTGAAGCTTAGCATCGGGTCCCCATAGGGATGTGTGCTCAGTCCCTACCTATACTCACTGTACACACATGATTGTGTATTGTGTGACCCATCCACTGTGATCATTAAGTTCACAGATGATACTACCGTATTGGGTCTCATTACAGGTGGAGACAAAGCAGCGTAGAGGGGGGAAGTTCAAAAATATCGCTCATGATGCCTAGAAAACAACCTGCACCTAAACATCAGCAAGACAAAGGAGATGGTGTTAGACTTCTGGAAGAGAGAGAGGAACCTGCCCACTTTACATACACTTTTACATTGAGAGTTTCCTCCTTTAAATCCTGGGAGTCTACTTCAGTGAAATCTCACCGGGAAACAATACAACCCAGGTGGCCATAAAGGCTCAACAGAGACTCCATTTCCTCAGGGTCTTGCAAAAGAATAAAGTGGAACAATGAATGATGACCACCTTTTACCGGTCCACAATAGAAAGCAATCCTCAGATATCATTACCGTGTGGTATGATGGCTGGCTTGACAGCTGTGGATAGAAAGACATTACAGAGGGTGGTGAGCACAGTACAAAATATTGTAGGTCTCTATTTGATACCTCACTAGATGACCTCACTAGGGCTCCCTGCCTTAGAAGAGGGAGGAAAACTCTCAGGGATGACTCACACCCCGGTCAGCACTTCTTCACTCTCCTTCCACTGTGTAGGAGGTATAGAAACATAGCCAGCCACACCAACAGGCTGAAGAACAGTTTCTACCCATGGCTGTCAAAACTCCTGAATGGAAAATAACTTCATGTCAACATAGTATGACAGATTTGCGGGACCAGCATGTTGTGCAAACAAGGTCACATAATGTAGAAGATTGTGATGGGGTTAGGGACCTCTCCTGTCCTTACTGTGAGTTGTGTTCTTGTGTGGTGGGGGGTGCATGAAGGGAGCTCAGCCAATCACATTGTACACATGTTGTACTCTGACAATAAAAGTAATAATAATAGTGATTCACTAAGAGTAGTTCAGTTAACCATGCCAAAAAAGTCATAAAAATCAGCAGGACTCATTTAACAACTCCCTTGTGTCAGCGTTCCAGCAAACCACAATTCCAATCAGTAACTCCAAGACAGACATCATTTCAAGAGTACCTTATTAGAATAGCACCTGGCACATCTGTGGAATCTCAGAACTAAAAGTTTCCCGGACTTCCCACAATGTCCCAAATTACAAACCATCCCTTTTTCCTCATCATCACATCACATGAAACAATCCCAAAGTAAAGGCTAGGTCACACTGGCCGACGGATGCCAAAGCGTATCAAAAAGGATACACGCCGAGAGAGAGCAATTTTATCCGTTGTTATCCGCTCTCAAAAGTGCCCCAAATTGCATAAACAGAGGCAGACAACAACGGAAAGAACGGATGTGGGAGGATGTAGCGGGGATGTAAAGCGGATGTCGTAGGAAGCTTAGCGGATGGAAGCAGATGGAAGCGGATGACACATCCGCAGGGCTTCCTGGGAGAACAGCGAAGCGGACGTGTAGTGGAAGGAGCGGATGCATAGCGTATGCGTAGCGGATGATGCGGATGCATCATGGATGCCTAATGGATGCGTAGCGGATGCAAAGCATTCACTGCGCAGGCAGGGAGGATGAATGCATCAGCTAGGCAGATATAAAAGGATGCAGCTCGCAAGCAGTCAGCATTCAGAGGAAAGATCTGCTGCCAGAGACTTCTTGAGAGAACACTATGGGAAAGAAGAGGAAGCCTGTGCCTACTTCTGCCAGCCCTGGCAAGAAGGACCAACCACCATCCCACCCCCTGGCGCTGACTCTGAAGCTGCTGGTGCAGCTGGTACTCCTGGTGTTGTTGCTGCTGGTTGCTTCTCCTGCTGGTGGTGGTGCTTCTCCTGCTGCTGCTGGTGGTGTTCGCTTGCTGCCTCTGGTGCTTCTCCTGCTGCCTGCTGGTGCTTCTCCTGCTGCTGCTGGTGTGGTGGACCAGCCAAAGGCCCTCCAAAGCCCTGCTGCTCAAGCCCTGAAGCCCTGCCAGAGGGAGGAAGAGGCAAGGCAAGGAGAAGGGAAGAGGAAACAGTACTCCATTTTTGAAGACCAAGAGGAGGAGGTGCTGGAATGGCTGAGGGAGAATGAGACCTGTGGAGGAAGGGCCACAGCTCTATCACGACACAAGGGAGCAGGCGCATGGAGGAAGGTGGGAGCCTGGGCTTACACTTCAGAGTACTCCTGGGTGGAAGCACATGCACGGAAGGCAGGCATGGATGAACTGGAATAGGCTGAGGATGAGCCATAGTAGTACGCTGTGGACAGCGTTCAAATGGTGGACTCACTGAGTGTGGTGACCACTATCCTGCACCTGTAAGAAATCTGGCAGGCCACTGTCAAGCTCACTGACACGGACTTATGTGCATGGCCAGGTGAGCTCCTGGAGGGGAGATCCGCACTGATGGAGCAGCCCTCTGGTCAACCTCATCCCTCAGAACAGGGCACCACAGAAAGCCACAACTCCTTTCCCAGCCAGGGGAACACAGCTACACCTTGTCGTATACAGGCAATCTGGATGGTCTTTGGGGAGAATTGCCCCCTATAGAGACCACCTGACAGCTGTATCCTCAAACACTGCTCTGAAACCGCGTACCTGCTCAGGCAGGTGATCGCCGAGGACACTCCACCTCCTCTCTCGTGGGCACGTAATTGCGGACAAGAGACAGCCACCGGGACCAACACACAACCACACACCAGCTCCACTCTTCCACAGAAAGCAGGCAGAGAGGCAGCACGCGGACAGAGCCACACTGTCCTCTTGGAGATCAGGGACACAATCAAAGCCAGCACAGATCTCCTCTCCCAGCTGGGCCACTTCGACATACCATCCTCTAACCACAGCCCTTCATCACGTACGTGAGCCAGACCCTCATGACATGCCCGAGGCCCAGTACCAGGTGATGAAGGAGAGGATCACAACTCTTTCTGCACCACCCTCCAGGCCCAGCTGAACCTGCTCCTACCCACTCCAGGTCTTGCTCCTCCACCCCAGGTGATGTCACAACCCTTCCACGATTCAACGCCCTCGCCTCCCAAGCCTACCTACACCAGGACTTCCCACAGCAGAGGCAGCCCTTCCCAGTCCGACCCAGGTTCCTCGGATGCCACAGATGCCTCAGCTGACCCAGCTGCAGACCAGACAGCGCCCACTACACTCCTCCTTCCTCCACCCCACAGCCAAGCCCTTCCTCATTTCGAACATCTATCATCAGCATCACGTTTGTGCCTCACATCACTCACGGTACCTGGAATCCCGAACGAGACCTCATCGGACGATACCTCCACTCGTGACTGATGTCAGCTCTCTGAGAGCTTCCTGCACACACCATCTCCTGTTGTATTCTTGGGACCAGGCACCCAATGGCCGCCTCAGACCAGCACTCCAGCAACAGCCACTCCACAGTCCCTCGGCCCCTTTACATCTGAGAACCATGGGCACGCCTCAGAGTGACTGAGAAGAGTCCAGAAGAACTGACTTGTTACCTGTTCACTTATCTTTGCTTAAGACACTTTACTTGGGTCATTTTGCTTTTTAATAAAGTCATACAGTTTGCCTATTAATAAAGGTTATTCTGTTCGACTATCCCACTTGGTTCATTTTTTTTACTTAATAAAGTGTGGGGAAAACTTTGAAAAAAGGGTTAAGCCTTTGCATGCTTGTGGATTGGTAAGGATAGCTGTGGGATGGGTAAGGATAGCTCTGGAATGGTAGAATAGCTTGTGGGATAAGGATAGTGTGGTACTGGTAAAGGAACAGTTGTGGGATAGATAAACTCCAGTGCAACAGTAGTGGGACTGTATTGGTCCATGCCTCCCAGCTGCCCACGCACCATATCTCTTGACGCTCTTATATTCAGTCGGATAGTCTCCTTGTAATCAGTGATCAACACATTTCAAAATAAACTAAACTATCCTTTGATTAAATGCCCTGTTCCATTGGATGGGGCCCCATCAACATACATGGCACAATTCATCCTGTGATGAGACAGGTGAAGGAAGCATCCCAGTAGCATCTACACTCCTGGTCTTGCCACTCCATGCCTCGCTGGGGTGCACCAGTCGTTCAGTATAGGCTTGCACCTGTCAGAGGTTGCGTTATTCCCGTTCATGCTGGAAGTCTCTGTTGGCGTGGCTTGCACATCCACAGTGTCTATCAGCTTTGTCCTTGCCTCCATTCATCAGGCTCCATTGTCCCATTGCCTTGCGATGGTCACAAGCCTGTTCTGCAAGCACTGCCGGGTAGCGGGTGTCATGAGAGATTGTGCAGGATCAGGCGTCTTCCACGATGTTTCCTCACGGTCTGGGTGATGCTGCTGGTGGTGAGAAGGTTCTGGAACCTGTTGGCCAGGATGCCAAAGCGTTCTCCACCACCCGTCTTGCCCTGGACAGCCGTCGTTGACAGCTCCCTCTCTTCACAGTGAGGTATATCTGGAAACAGTAGGCTCATGAGGTAGTGGTTCTGAGGAGAAGGCTACTCAGCACCCACGATTGAAGTAGGGCACGATCTTGTGTGTCATTGGTAGGGCGGTCTGGATCTGGGAACCCATGATGATGCGTTCCAGTCCATCCTTGAAGTTCACTTGGTTTGTAAATCTGGGCATCTGAAGCTGACCCGTTGCCTGAAGCTCAAACAATGTACATGAACTTGTAGTCAGCGATCAACCATGGCAAGAGGATTGATGCTGAAGCCCCTTGTAGTTGAAAATTGGGACGCCTGACTTGGCTGGAGCTTTGCAGGCCACTTGCTCCCATTCTAGTGCTCCAACGGGTATGGAATGACGTGTGCGAGTCCACCTCTGACTGCACCACTGCTGACCGGTTCTCTTCCGCCTTCTTGTGTCGGTGGGATAGCACTAGTGAAGAACGCTCGACTCCCGTGATTCTTCAAGTTGATGGACCTGCCACCACTTCTCTGACCACAATGCTGATGTGGTGTGTGGCACCCTCCATGGCATACTGCCATGTTGCTGTACTGTGTCCTAGAGCGCCAGGTGGCGCAGAGTCAGTTGCCCACCTTCGTCCAGGTCCCAGGCTTGGCGAGTTGGTGCTGCTTGGTCACCTTGGTGGTCTCTGACGGCTCACAACTTCATCAAACATGGCTAGGTTGGCATCCTCATGAGTGCATGAAATGCATGAGGGTCTCTTCCTCAGCTCCACCATGAGCTTGTTATAGACTCTGCAAACTCCAGCTTCTTCTCCCGGATCCATGTTCGGACCACGACAGCTCTTGGACGTCCCTTTCCTTGCGTAGAAAAGGGTGAACACAGTCTGAAGATGGCTTGATATTCGTGTTTTGAATGATAGCGGCTACCAAAAGGAGTGTGCGAGATCCATGGTGACATAATAGATGATGTGAAGGACAAGAGCAAGGCTCAGAGCGTCTGCACAGCAGGCTGCTGTCTACTGATAATGAGAATCCAGGTGATTCCTCCCCTGTTTTATGGGAAATGCAGTTTTCGCTAAGTGTCTTCCACATTACTCTAGACATTCCTCCAGGACATCCTAAATATCCAGATACGCCCCATTACAAATCCATATACAAATGTTTTGTCCATTTTAATGCTTTATATCCGAGCTGCATCCGCTTACATCCTTTCTTTTTCCGTGCTACTAACGCTGTGTGGACGTTCCACGTACCTTTTGTTTCCTCCCTCTTTCCGTTTTCAGCTGTAGCAGATGTAAGTTGCGCGGATGGCCAGAGGATGCCGAGAGGATACAGCGGACATGTAACGGATGACAATGGACGTAGAACGCTTGTTGCCCGTATGTGTCGCGGATGTAGATTGTACGCGGCGGAAAGTTCATCCGCTCAAAAAGTTTTGTGTTTGATGGATAGAGCATATGAAACACGTACGCAGTGAGTACATAGCGGATGCATAGCATTTTCCAACGGATGGCAAGCTTTTTTGTCGGTTTTATATCCTCTTTGCATCCGTTGGTGCAGTGGGACATGGGCTTAAGTTCCGTTTTGTTCCTGCGCCACACTCCATGACCTTGAACTTCCAAAAAAATTCTGTTTTGTCTACTTAGATCTACTCAATTGAAATCATGCCCCTCCCACTTTCTCAGGCTACGTGGCAGCATTGAATAAGGTTTCCAAACCTGACATCTTGCTTAGTGACAGACATTCTGGTCCCAATTGGACCAATTGGAAGCGAGAAGGAGACACTTAACTGTAATCCAGTGGTCTCTTTTCCCTGTAGGGTAGATGGCAGAACCCCCCTCCCTCCCTTCTCTCTTCTAATTTCTATGCATTTCCATAGCGATGTGCTTCGCAATGCCACATGAAAACAATTCTTTGTATCTTTTTAACCATGTTTGGCTGTCCAGTCATCCTCGGCTGGCACAGTTTTGGTACTGGATGATTTGGTGGTTATTAATGCTTCTCCTTTGCTTATTCAAGTACTTGCAAGGTCCAATACATTTTCCAACCTGTCCGTACACTATTGTTTCGAAAGATTCATTAGGTCTTTGCCAGGAAATTATAGTGACAGATAGAGCTGGGTAATTTATGGGTTTTCTTGAAGGCTGCACAATTATTCAATAAAACTCCTTCCTTCCTTCCTTTCCTGTTCTTCCACCCTCCCTCTTCCTTAGCCACTTGATGGAGATAAATATTGAACTTAGTTATAGAAAAACTACTTATTGGAGAAGTTAACTATCTAATATAAACCCCAGAGCGAGTCCTTTAGGACTCTTTATTCAAGGTTTGTGACTGCTGAGAGGCCCCTCATTCGAAGATTTGTCAAGTTGTCCAATCTCTTGAGGGAGAGCCATGGCCGCCTCAGAAGATCTTGAGACATCTCACGTTAAACATTAATTCAGCCCAATGTAGAGGTAAGGACAAGGCAATGACCTCATTCCAAATTAAAGATGGACTTGTGAATACTACAAGTTATGATCCTATGTCATACCATTCATTTAGTGACCATTCAAAGTTAGAATGGCCCTGAAGAAAGTGACATGACCATTTTTCACACTTACAACCATTGCGGCATCCTCGTGGTCATGTTATTTAGACACTTTGCAACTGGCTCATATTTATGACGGTTGCAGGGTTCTGGAATCATGTGACTTTCTGACAAATAAAGTCAATGGGGAAGTCAGATACACTTAACAACCGTGTTATTAACTTAGCAACTTCAGTAATTCGCTTAGCAACAGTGGAAAGAAAGGTTGTAAAATGGGTGCTAAACCCAGTTGTCTCACTTAGCAACAGAAATTTTATGCTCAATTGTGATTGTAAATTGAGGACTACCTGTACATGATAAGATGTACTGGGTGCACTGAATTCACGCAACTTGGGCACAAATTCACTCCTTCTCTGGTTGGAATGAAAAAGCAACAAAAAATTAGCTTGGTTTGATATGAACCCACAAAACACAACACACCCACACACCCACAGAGAATATAATCAAGGTTAAAACGAACTACACTCTGCATACTCTACAAATGCAGCAACCAGGTTGTGGCTGACCTACCTGCATAGGTTGTGTGAACCTGGCCTTAGATTAGATCATTACCTGTTGCATACAACACAAAATTGTGGAACAGTATCCCTCTCCCCTGATCCAAATGGCCACAACCCACCTGGTCTTTGGAAAAGCTGTTAAAAGCTGGCTTTTCCCATAGGTGTTAGGGCCATCTTATTAGAGGAGTCAGGAATTGCTGAATTTATGGCTGAAGTTGATGTATGAAGTGCCCTGATGTTTATATTTTTGTATTTGGCATTCCTTATGTTTGTTTCCATTTATGTCTGCACTGTTTTTATTGATTTGCACTGCGAACTATCCAGAATTATTGCCTCAACATGGGTAGCCACAAAATTTCCTAAATAGATAAATAAAATGTATATGGGTCTTTCTCCCACTGCCTTCATCTTATTCCCAGCCCAAAAGTAAGGTTTTATTTATTTATCTACATGATGATGATGATGTTGATGATGATGATGATGATATCAATTCAGTCATGATGATATCAATTCAGTACACGTGCTCTGTGTACTCGGTGCCCAAAAGGTTTGCCATCACTATCCTATATCATTCCAGACAAATAGCTATCCAGTCTCTTTTTAAAATCCTCCTGTGATGGAATGAGAAGCAAAACATCTTCAAAGAAAAATCAGAAAGTCCAGTTTTCTCTTGACTGCAGAAAAAAAACAATTACTACCAACCTGCCTTACATCGAGGACCTGTATCCTGCACAAGTCAAAAAGAGGGCTGTGAAAATATTTACAGACCCCTCACATCCTGGACATAAACTGGTTCAACTCCTTCCCTCAAAATGGCACTACAAAGCTCCTGCACACCAGAACAACTAGACACAAGGACATTTTTTTCCTGAACGCCATTACTCTGCTAAACAAATAATTTCCTCAACACTGTCCGAGTATTTACAAAGTCTGCTACACTACTGTTACTGTTAATCTTCTCATCACTCCTTATCACCCATCCCCTCCCACGTGTGACTTGTGATTTATATGGACTCCTAGTATGATTTGACTGCTTGTTGTACCCTATGACTATTATTAAGTGTTGTACCTGTTAATTCTTGACTCTTGAAAAATGTCTTCTTTTATGTATACTGAGAGCATTTGTACCAAGACAAATTCCTTGTGTGTCCAATCAGACTTGGCCAATAAAAGAATTCTATTCTATTCTATTCTATTGCAAAAAAAACACCTTTGGGACAGCCAGGACCTGGATGACTGAGAATCTCCATAGACATTTAGTTATGCATTTTGAGATGAACACCCTTCAAATGGTGCAGGAGTATAAACGGATTTCCAGAAAATCTGGAGACTACAGGAACCATTTGTGCTTCAGTATGAGATGCAGGCACTACTCAGGTGACCCTGAGGACATAGATAAACCTTCAACGACTCTCTAAAAGCACGTAAATGACCAGCTGTCTGCAAGGAGTATAAATCCTTCCATTCCCCATCATTCAGTCAAAGTCAAAGAAGCTTCTTGGATGAGAAGTGAAATGTTTGCAAATAAAAAAACAAAAAAAGCGGGGAAAAAAGCACCTTTGGGACCTCCAGTGATGGAGAACCCACCACTTTTCAAGACAAACTGTTCCACTGGTTTATTGTTCTCACTGCTTCCTTAGTTCTAGGTTGCATCTCATTGATTGGTTTCCTTCCATTGCTTCTTGTCTTGCCCTCTGATGCTTTGGAAAATAAGCTGCTTAATTCAGTGCAACCTGGTTAAGCATGTCATGTTTAAGCCTGTTTAATTCTATTTATTTATTTACTTAATGTTTCATTTTAATGTTTAATTCAGTGCAACCTGGTTAAGCATGTCATGCCCTCGGAAGTTGTGGCTCGTGGTAGTGAACTCTGAAAGTTCCTCTCTAACCTGACGGTAAACAGTCTTTACCACTAGGGTCTCCCGCTTGGGTGGAAGGTTGGACTAGATGACCTATAAGGTCCCTTCCAACTCTGATTATCTGTTATCTGTTATGTGAGTACAGCTATTAACACTCCCCAACAATTTCTTCTGACATGATCAATGTTTGTTTGTGTGCTAAGAAGCAATTTATAATTGGTGATTTTTTTGAAAAACTTGGTTGTTGCTGACTTCATGGAAACCACGTAGTTTTCTTGGCAAGAATACATAAGTGATTTCCCTTTGCACAAAAAAAAAAAAAATTTAAGTCTTAAAAGAAAACGGAGGTCGGGACTCGTTTCTGAATGGCTCTTATCCAAGTATTAATAAGTTCTGACTTGCTTTAGTTTTTCCAAAATCAGCCACCAGTTACCTAAATCAGTGTTTCTCAATCTGGACAATGTCAAAACATAGGGAATTCAACTCCCTGAATTCCACAGTCAATATGCCAGCTGAGGAATTCTGGGAGTTGAAATGCACACATCTTCAAGCTCCCAAGGTTGAGAAAAAAGTGATCCAGAATAATGCCATGCACCTAGGCATTGTACAGAAGGGAATGTAAATACTTGTAATCCGCTTATGTATGCATGACAGGTAATATCCAACTTTTGACCAAATTAAGCCCAAGTTTTCCATTGCTCAAGCAAGACAGTTGTTAAGAGAGTTTTGTCCCATTTTATGACCTTTCGTGCCACAGTTGTTAAATAAATCACTGCTGTTGTTAAGTTAACACGGTTGTTAAAGACAATTGGCTTCCCCTTTGACTGTGCCTGTCAGAAGGTCATAAAAAGTGATGACATACCCCTGGGACACTGCTACCATACATGCCAGTTGCCAAGTATCTGAATCCTGATATGTGACTATGGGGATGCCGCAAAGACCCTAAGTATGACAAACTATCATAAGTTACTTTTTCCAGTGCCGTTGTAACTTCAAGCAGTCACTAAATGAGTGACTGTAAGTCAAGGACTACCTGTAATGAGAAGGAGTGAAATCAAATAATTCCTTGGGTTGTTTTTCAGAAGCTGTCCTGGTTCTCCTACTCAGCCACTTAGAGTGAGTTGGTTTTTCCTCCTTTCCTGTCTTTATGAATTCTTTTACTAGAATTATTTTATTGCGGTTCACACTAACCTGTGTGTTCCTTAAACAGAACCACGTTTACGAGGGTCACATGTATTTTCTTTTCTTACATTCATCAACAGTCAAGAATCATAAGGTCCAGCACTTAATGATAGTCATAGGGTACAATAAGCAATCAAATCATACTAGGAAACAGTCCATAAAAATCGTAAGGATACAAGCAGCAAAGTTATAGTCATACAGTCACAAGTGGGAGGGGATGGCTGATAAGGAGTGATTCTGCCATCCATAATGAGTCAGACAGATAGTTCATTACTTTGAAGAAAGCCTGGATTCCTCATCTTATATAAATGCGAGATGAGAAAGACATAAAATAAAATCAGATTCTGAGCACTAATACGGAGATGGTTTTCTATTATTTTTCACACACAAGGCTGTACGCTCAAAATTGTATGGCATTCACCAACCCATGTTTATTCAGGACGTCTTCCTACTGCCAAAGAAATTTACTTTCCTGTTATGTGTCATAGTTTGATCACTTGAAAACGATTTGTGGCTAACACACCTCATTTTGATCATCAGTCGGTTTGATGAAATAACGATTTCTCTCCTCTTTCCACATATCTGCTGCAGGAGTGCCCTAAAATGTCTTCTTCAAGGAAGCATCTTTTGGAAATCTTTTTGAAAAAGCATTTTTGTGCTTTCTAACAGGGTGCTTGTTTGCTTGTTTGTTTTAAAAAAAATCTTACACTCTGGACAATTCTTGTTTTCACTGCGAAAATGTTACGGGGAGCCCTGTGACTCGGCACAGGCAAAATTTCTCCTCTGTCCAGTTTTGACATGCCCAGGAAATCAACTACGGATGTGCCTAATCAGTAGATTAATCAGATATGTCACCATGCTTCCTGAATTATCTGTCTAACGATTCCCAAAGACAAGTTCAAAACAGTGCCGCTTTAATAGGTCCTCTGTCTTCTTTTTCTTCTCAAAGTTGTAAGCTTATATTTTGCACTTTCCCTGCCTGGCTATATTCCAGCTTGGTTGGAAGGAGGACAGGAATTAGCACCAGGCAGGGGAAAAACAACTGAAATGTTTTCCCCTGCTAGTTTTCTCTCAATCTGCCAAACGAAAATTGGCTTTCCGAATGAGGCCAGGGTGATGTTCTTGCCCTTACTTAGTGATGAAAGGAGCAAGCAGCATGGAGGAACAACCTGTCTTTTAACTGTAAAAACATCTCTAAAATCATCCCTGGCTTTCCACACTTCTGCTGGCCTCCGTTCTATGAGACAATATTATTATTATTATTAACATCCCTTCACCTGCTATTTCTTTGTTTTCAGTCTGTTTTTATAGTTTTTAAAGTTTTTTAAACCATTAATAATGATATTGGGTTTGGGTATTTAGTTAGCTTTGTTGTACACCACCTAATTATTCAGTGAAACTCCTTGCCTCCAGAAGTTGTGGGTTTTCTTTTAAAGAGATTGGACAATCATTTAACAGATAATAGATAACAGATAATCAGAGCTGGAAGGGACCTTGTAGATCATCTAGTCCAACCCCCCCGTGCAAGCGGGAGACCCTACACCATTTCTGACAAATGGCAGTCCAATCTCTTCTTGAAAGTCTCAAGTGATGGCGCTCCCACAACTTCTGAGGGCAACTTCTGTTCCATTGGTTCATTGTTCTCCCTGTCAGAAAGTTTCTCCTTATTTCCAGGTTGAATCTCTCCTTGTTGTTTCCATCCATTATTTCTTGTCTGGCCTTCAGGAGTGTTGGAAAATAGCTTGACCCCTTCCTCCTCCCTGTGGCAGCCCCTCAAATATTGAAAGACTGCTATCAAGTCTCCCCTGGTCCTTCTCTTCACTAGACTAACCAGGCCCAGTTCCTGCAACTGTTCACTGTATGTTTTAGCCTCCAGTCCCCTAATCATCCTGGTTGCTCTTCTCTGTACTTTTTCTAGAGCCTCAACATCTTTTTTATAGTTTGGTGACCAAAACTGGATGCAGTACTCTAGGTGTGATCTTACTAAGGCTTTATAGAGTGGTATTAGTACCTCACTTGATCTTGATTGTATCCCTCTGTTAATACAACTTAGGATTGCATTGGTTTTTTTGGCCACTGCTGCACATTGCTGGCTCCTATTTAGCTGGTTATCCACTAAGACTCAGTTTGTCTTAAATGTTATAGCACAGAGTTTCTCAATATTGGCAACTTTAAGATGGTTAGATTTCAGCTCCTAGAATTGCTCCTTCAGCAAGGCTGGCTGGAGAATTCTAGGAATTGAATCTTAAATCTTAAAATTGCCTAGGTTGAGAAAACCTGGTATAGCATTTCCTGTTTAAGCAGAGGGCTGGACTAGAAGACCTCCAAGATCCCTTATTCTGTTGTCACTGTTCTATTTCTGTTTTATTTCTGTTACCTGCAATAAAGTGAATAATTAATTAGAAGATGTCAAGACCTTAGACATCTGCAGTACAAGCAGTGAACAAGGGACAGCATGTGCATCGTAGTACAAATTACAGGAGTTGTGCACTGTCATTTGCACAATATTGCTGTGTTTCACATGACATCATTGTGATTTGTATTAGACACTTAAATTAAAAGGGAACTTCTCCCTTGAGAGGTAATGTTGCTTCTGCAAGGGGTAGGACAACAGAATAAGAGAATAATAGAATAACAAGACTTGGAAAGGACCTTGGTAGTCTTCTAGTCCAACCAATGACTCAAGCTCAAGACCCTATACCACTTCAGAAAAATGGTTGTCCAATCTCTTCTTAAAATCCTCCATTGATAGAGCATCCACAACTTCTGGAATTAATTGGTTCCCCTGATTAATTGTTCTTAAGTGTCAATAAATTTCTCCTTAGTTCTAGGTTGCTTCTCTCCTTGATTATTTTCCATCCATTACTTCTTGTCCTGCCTTCAGGTGCTTTGGAGAATAGGTTGACTCTCTTCTTTGTGGAAACCCTTTGGATATTGGAAAACTGCTATCATGTCAAGCCTGGTCCTGCTTTTCATTAAACCAGACACACCAAATTCCTGCAACCATTCTTCATATGTTTTAGCCTCCAATCTCCTAATCATCTCTGTTGCTCTTCTCTGCAGTCTTTCTAGAATCTCAAACATCTTTTTTTATGTCATGACAATCAAAACTAGATGCAATTTTTCAAGCGTGATGTTACCAAGGCATTATAAAACTGTACTAACTTTTCATGTGATCTTGATATGGGCCAGTTTCAATCCAAGAGCCACAATTGTAAACAGGGAGAGGTGTTCGACTAGGAGTAAGAAGACATGTGCAACTCCTGGCATTATGAAAGAAAAATGAGCCATGTAATGATAAAAACAGTGTAATCATGAAGTTATATGGCAAACAGAATGTATTTTTAATTATTTCAACATTTTTGAACCCCTTCCCATGAAAAACAAAGAATCTCAAAGTAGTTTACAAGAAAAGGTCCAGACAGCAAAACGTACTTATAGTAGATCCAAAACAGATCTAAAATCAGGCACCACTAAAACATGGAAAATTGGTACAGTTCACTTCTACATGGAGGTTAAAGAATATTAAAAACATTCATACATAAAGATACAATCAGTCCTGATCAAGACCTCTGGGGTCAATTGCAACTTGACACACAACATCATAAATGATAAAAGAGGGTGTGATCTTTTATATATGAAAAGATGATACACGATGATAAATGATAAATGAAGCAGAAAATGAGAGAGAGAAATTCTATTGACGATATTCAGGACTGGGTGAGAGTTTTCAGGAGAGATTTTTCTACGGATAAGGAATTTCTTTTCTTTCTTCTTTTTTGGGAGGTGGATTTCTATTATGCATAACATGTGTTTTTTAAGGTGTGCGGTTTTTAAAAATGCAAACTGGAGCATCTGACAGTTATCAAAATCAAAGAAAGGGGAAGGAGAATTTTAACCCTTTGATCTTCTGCTGCAAAGCTGAAAACACTCTGTCTGTGGTTTGCATAGGAAGACCAATTCTAGAATTGTGAAAAATGAAAGAGAATGGAAGAGACCTTGGAGATCAACTCTTCAAGCCTTATCCAGGACAGAAATTTATGACTTCAGAATCACCAGAGGTCGGTGGTTTGGCCTCCGATTAAATAGCTCTGAGAGAAGAGGACAAGCAGCAGCAAGATGGAGGAACTCAACTATAGCCAAGGTGGGGCATCACTGGAAGATGTGAAGGAGCATGCAGGGACACATCTACCGGGACGAATCTATCTATGTCACTGGTATCCAACATTGGCCACTTTAAAGCTCGTGGACTTCAACTCTCAGTGTTCATGGGAGCCTGGGTAGCTAGGAAATTCTGGGGATTGAAATTGACAGGTCTTGAAGTTGCCAAAGTTGGACATCCTTGATCTATGTGTTCACTAAGTAGACACACCAAATCAATTGCCCATAATCAGAAGATGGAACTGCTTTCTGAAGTTCTTCTTCACATAAACATGGGTTCTCCATAATTTCCCCCTCTGATAAAGTCCCAAACTTCATGGCTTCTTCAATTCTTCAGAGCTGAAGAAGCTTTTGGAGGAGAAGCAAAACATTTTCTGAGGAAAAAAAGCTTTGGGAAAAAGCACCTTTGGGACAGCCATGACCTGGATGATTGAAAACCTCTGTAGACATTCTTCCTTTGGGTTTTACAGGTAGCCCTCGAGTTACAATGGTTCACTTAGTGACTGTCCAAAGATACAATGGCACTGCAAAAAGTGACCTGTGACCATTTTTTAAACATGACCGATGCAGCATCCTCATGATCACATGATTTACATTCGGATGCTTGATCGCATTTATGACAGTTGCAGTGTCCTGGGGTCATGTAATAACCTCTGCAACCTTCTGACAAGAAAAATCCATGGGGAAACCATATTCACTTAGTAACCGTGTCATTCATTTAACAGAAGGGATTCACTTAACAAATGTGGCAAGAAAAGTCATAAAATGGGGCAAACTCAACAAATTTCTCACTTAGCGACATCAATCCTGGGCTCAATTGTGGTCGTAAGTTGAGGACTACCTATACTTGCATATAAGAAGCCAAGGGCAGGCTTCTGAAGAGATGACCGGACAGTAAAACACAGGACTTTGATACACAAATGTCTTTTCTATACCTAGTAGCAGCCTGTATAAGGATATCACGGATCCTTTTACCAAAATTCTCCTCCATGGTTGAATGCCAAAGAATTAGGAAAACACAGAAGATAATTTTTTTGCAGACAACACTGTTAAATACCAGTTGGCAGCAACTGCTGGAGGGGTTTATTTCCCTCCCCCTCCCCAGTTGTGGGTTTCTCGGAGGTATGTAGTTATTCTTTCTGGGAAACAGGATGTGGCTCTTCAAAGGCCATCGTTTTTCCTCGATGGCACGAACTGCTGACCGACACTCCGAGACTGGAATTTGTTGTGCATCTTTAGGTCAAGTTGAACTTTTCTTCCAACCAAATTGATCTCTTTTTAAAGCCAAAAAAAAAAAAAAAACCTTGCCTGTGGCTGTAAGAAGAGGTACCTACAAAAGGAAAGTCAGGGAGTTCCCACTGGAATGAGAACAACCTTAGCCAGCTTTGGAAACAAAGTCTGCTGGTTAGGTTTGCTCAGTTGCCAGGATCTCAAGGTCAAAGATGACAACGTGATGGAAATCAGGCCGGCTGAAGTTTGTCTGTCTGTCGGTCTATCTGGGTATGTGCAGAATTGTAGTAACAGAGGTTCTCCCCCCATTTCAGTCAGGACAGAGAGAGGGGCAGGAGGAACATGATATAACTTCTTTATGAGTCAAGAGAGAAGTTGATGGTATGCTGTTGTGCAACTCACTCCCATGAATATGGGCCAGGCCTGTTTATATATCTTCCTCCCCCCACCCTTTCCTTCAAAATGAAATCCCCCTTCCCTTCCTCCCCTCCTGCTTTCCCCACCTCCCTTTCGTTGGCTCTTTATGAGCTCTTCTGAAAGGCTCAAGTGTTTACTCTGGACCGGCTTTGCGGTATTTCATCTGCCTTTCCCCTGATCCAAAGCTGTAAGAGAGAATTCCCCAAAGTCAACTCTACGGGGCCCTTTGGTCCAGATTTCAAGGCCCAGGGCCTGGCATTCTTCATGTGTCAAGTTTGCTTAAGGCACCACACTGCCCGTCAACTTCTTCCCCGCATGCCACACTGCGGTGAGGTGACAAGTTGTCGAACGTTTTCCCAGCTGAATTTTACAACTGGAGTTCCTTTGCCTTGAGAATGGGAGTGTGTGTGAACAGGAATCCAACAGTGTTTTGAAATTCGTCAGTCGTGTCTGACAGAACAAGGAGTCCACTGGATGTTTGCTGCAAATGTTATTTTTGACGAAATTTCAGTGAGGAATACTGGATTAAAATAAAGCTGTTTGTGCAGCACCATTTTGTGAAGAATTTAGCTTTCCTTTCAGAATGCCAGAACTTTGAAAATATTTCTTTCTTTTTTTCCTGGGAGAAGGGAAAAGAAATAAATTTTCAAAGGAGTGGACAGAGAACTACTTTTTAGCACTTGTGATCAGAGGTGTCTTCAGAAGGTTCTGACCAGTTCTGGAGAACCAGTAGCAGAAATTTGGAGTAGTTCGGAGAACTGGCAAATCCCACCTCTGACTGGCCCCGCCCCCATCTATTCTCCGCCTCCCATTGAGTCCCAGCTGATCAGCTGGGTCTCCTTTGGTTGCCCTGCACAGGAGAACGGAGCTGGAAAGCAGGTTAGTGGGATGGGGAGAGAATGGGGATTTTGCAGTAACCTTCCCCCAGGAGTGTGTGTGTGTGTGGCAATGGAATTTTACAGTATCCTTCCCCCACCATGCCCATCTAGCCATGCGACGCCCACCAAGCCACGTCCACTGAACTGGTAGTAAAAAAAATTGAATCCCACCATTGCTTGTGACTGTATTTCATTCCAAGGTTGTTGTCTCGGGAGAGGAGCGAAATTCCATTTCTGCAGATTTTAATGCAAACTTCTTTTGAGTTTGCCCTTGGTAGATGATCTGCGCTCATCTGGATGCAGCAATCCAGTGCACAGCTTTAAAACTGCATCCCAAATATGTGTCCTTTTCCCAACGTGTCCATGAGTGGAAATTACTGCACGCAGAAATATTTAAAAAGAAAAATATCTTGCAAAAAATATGCATGTTGATAAAAAGTTGCACATAAAAAGGACACCTATATATGAAAACATCATTTTTTTAAAAAGGAGGGGGGGGAAGAGTACTATTGGATAACTAGATTATGATTGGAGCTTGGGATTTTAACATTTCTATGAAGCGGTCTCCTCTCTTTTCTGTTAGATTTTTATTTTACTCGCTTTTTGTATGAAGCAGTCTGTATCCCTCAGACACCGTCTTCAAAGGCAGAACCATTTTCTGCAATGTGGGACACGTGGCAATGTTATGTGAAAGCCACATAATCATAGGTCTATTTGCTATGAATCAGTGCTCTCCACCCATCCTAAACCATCCAGAAACTGCACTAGGTTAAATTGGCTACTCCCATTTCTGATGCTTACCCTGCTGGTTTTACGATGTGTCGGAGATGGTAAGGAGAGGGATTGGTAGATACCAAGATGATTAGGAAACTGGAGGCTAAAACATATGGTGAACGGTTAGTCTAGTGAAGTGAAGGGCCATGGGAGACAGGATAGCAGTTTAATGTGCTATGGCAATTATGCAAGGAAAAGGGTGAGTTTTGACAAAAGTCTAATCCTGAAGTTAGTCATCTGTGAAAACTTATCCCCAATTTTGCATGTGGTCGTGTGGCCAGGTTCATGGAACACCGTTACCTTCCCACCAATGTGGTACCTATTTATCTAATTGCAGTTGCATGCTTTCGAACTGCAGGGCAGGAGCTGAGCAGCAGCCAAGATAAGGGATGGGAGCTCACCCCATTGTGCAGTGCTCAGGTCTCAAACCCGGACTGTCAGCCTTCCAGCTGACAAGCTCATCATCTTTGACTGCTGAGTCATTGCGCCCCTCACTGCACATATACATACGTATACACATATACATGCACATACATATATACCTACACATAGTCATAAATTTACATATAATGAGAATTATTCTTGCAATGTTGGAGAGGTTATACTAAGAAGCCTTTCTTCCATTTGTGGTAGCAGATGCTAAAACCTATATCCCTTAGGAATTAAATTTTGGGCGAGATAAGTACCATTACTAATGAGAGAAGTGACTGCTCCCTAGGGTTAGGCTTACTGCATTTACGTACAAGACCGAATCTCAAGCTTAAAAATATGGAACTTATTATCTGTTTAATTTAAGCAGCTAAAATAATAATTGCCCAACATTGAAAAATTCTAGATAATGTAACAATTGAAATGTGGATTAATAAGGGCTTTTCGATTGTCACATTAGAGACAAAATTAGAAAGTTAAAATAATGAAACATCAGAGGCAGGAAACCACAATTATATCAAATTTGGATGGATTTTGTAGTTATCTCACATATATGAGATAAGGTATTTAACATATATGATAAATTTGTACTTGCGCAGTACCTTCTACTTACTTTCTTCTTAGCATTTTTAGCATTCTTCTTAGCATTTTGCTATATTTGAGAAACATGCAGAATAACGGAAGGGACCTTGTAGGTCATCTAGTCCATCCCCCTCCTCAAGGAGGAGACCCTATACCAGTGGTGGCTAACCTTTTTGGGCTCCTGTGCCAAAAATTGTGCACGCACTTGTATGCTCGTGCTTGCATACCAGCACCCAGAAGGCAATGCTCTCCTGCCATCCCCCCTGCCACCCTTTACCTGCACTGTGCCTCACAGCTGATTTTCAGCAGGTTTGAGGCCTTTTTCAGCCTCTCAAAGGCTTGAGGAAAGCTTCTGCAGGCTTTGCAGGCCAAAAACTAGCCCCGTTTCGTCACTTCCAGTATTTTCTGAAAAACAGGAAGTGATGAAACGGGGATAGTTTTCATCCTGCAAAGCCTACAGAAACCTTCCTCAAGCCTTTGAGAGGCTGAAAAAGGCCTCAAACCTGACGAAAATCACATGCACAGTGAGGTAAGTTTGCCTTGTAACTCACGTGCCGGCACAAATGGCTCTGTGTGCTACAGGTTTGCCAGCATGGCCCTATACCATTTCTGACAAGTGGCTCTCCCATCTCTTCTTGAAAGCCTCCAGTGATGAAGGTCCCACAACTCCTGGAGGCAAAATGTTCCATTGGTTGATTATACATAGAAGAGAAATGGTAGAAAAAGACTTAGTGGTCCAGTGAATCTACCCTTTGAGTTTTTTATTTTTTTATTTTTTACGGTTCATCCCACAACCACCCAGCTGTTCAGACCAGATTTGGCATTTTTGTCTGCCTATCACTTCTTTCCCAAGGACCTGGGATAGGCAGACACAGATGCTTGAGAGTATTAGAGGTTTTATTCATTTAGTGTATGGTACGTGTTAGCCAGGGATCAGTGAGGTGGTTGGCTGCCTCTGTGAAAGGAACTTTTTTGGGTGGTATTATCTACCCGTGGGATGCCTGAGTACCAGTAGGGTTTTGGCGGGAGCCTCCTTTCTTGTCCCTCCATGGTTTATTTGCTCACAAGAATCGAACCGCCGAGCTTCCGACCTCAGCGGTGCACAAGCCCAGCATCTTACGTGTGAGCCACCGTAGCCCCCCAGTATTAGAATTATTGTCACAGGATATAATCTATTCCCAATAAAGCTCCCTTTTGCAATTGACAACGAATTTATCAGTGAACATGGTGTTCAAGAGGTGCTTCAATTGTTTTGGGATTGCATTCAAATTCCTATTGGTACCATCTTTGCCCTTTTTTTTTGCCATAGTCATTCTATTTCTATTTGCAATAGAAAGTAAAGTTAATACCAAAGTTAATAAAGTTCTGTCCAAGGAAAGTAGCTCTGTTGAATTCTACTATATAGTGCAGTGTTGGTGTCAGGGGTTTTCAATACAATGTGTGGAATGTGAAGGATGTGTCTTTGTGTTTATTTTCATGGTCATGATGTGAACTGAAGATGGTGTTTGATTTCGTTGTACGAAGTGCAATGGCAATAAAGTAAACTAAACTAAATCAATAATTATTATTATTTATTTAATTTTAACAGATGTGTTTATCCCAAAAATGTTTAAACTCAGTTATTGATGATGGACCCATTACCTCCATTGGAAGTGGGTTCCAAGCTACTCTTTCTGTGAAGTCCTACTTTCTTACATTACTTTTGAACTTCCCTCCTCTCAGCTTTGTCCCTGTATTCTGGATTTTTGCTTTATATCTTCTATATCATTTTTCCTCCCTGCTTCTTGGTTTTATGTTATTTAGTTACTTTAGGCAGGAAACACTAGGCATCAATGAGACATCCCCCTTCTTTCTATTGCCAACTATAAAACATGTGTACAAAATGTTTTATGAGTTGACATTCGGCTCCCCTCACTTCTTGAAGGTGACCCATACAACACACACAAAATCAATTTGATTGCAGATAGGGAAGCTTGGTTGGTTGGATTTTCTGCATGGAAACTTGATACAAGGTGATCGGCTTGGGCATACCTACTCTTTACCCATGATGCCTCTAATAAGGGGTAGCCCTTCCACTTGATTAAATATTGGAGTTGCCTCCTGTGCCACCTTGAATTGAGGATTCGCTGCACCTCATAATGGGTTTGGCCTCTTATGACCATGGGATCTGGGGGCTCATGAGGTAGGGGCCTCAGCACTGATCCAACCACAAGTTTTAATAGGCTACTATGGAATATTGGGTGTATTTTCCCTAACAATCAGGGCAATTTCAATTTCACTGTGACTGGGTTGATGATCTTTACTATGGGGAAAGGTTCCATTAACTTTGGCCCCAACTTCTTACTAGAGAGCCTTAACCTCATCCAATTCATAAAACATACGTATACACATACACACGTTTTATAGTTGACAGCACATTTGAATGCCGCTTGAGCAAGTTGTAAAGCAGTGTTTTTCAAACTTGGCAGCTTCAAGAGGTGTGGATTTCAACTCCCAGAATTCCCCATCCAGCATGTTTGCTAGGGAATTCTTGGAGCTGAAGTCCATACCATTTAAAGTTGTCAAGTCTGAGCAAGACTGGCATTAAAGTAGAGCAAAGGGAAGAAATTTCACTGCAGGGAGGGGGTCTATAGAAGGGAAATGTTTGAAGGCCCTTTCCCCCCCCATACAATGTTTTTCATACAATGCTCTGGAAGCATTCAATCATGCATTCTTTGCTGTCTTCCATGCCTGATAGAATCCAAATAAAAACTTAATCGCTTGGTTTTGCTGAATGGAGAAATTAGATCCATTTCTACCCAAGGCAGAGCATGTAACCAAAGAGAGGACAGAGAAAAAAATACACAGAGAAGAAAATAAACTCCTTTCCCTCCTAATTGTTCCAGTTTTGGTCTCTTGTGGGAAAGATTATCCTGAGGAACTGACGAGTGGGATAAAAGCAGATGAATATTTTTGGAAAATGTTTATCTCCTCTGAAAAGATGCTGCATTTGGCAAGGAGACGTTGGCTATCTTTGTGAGCTTAATTTCAGGCACAAGATTAGACTTGTCCTTCATGCAGATGTGCAAATTGCTAACAAACTTATCTGTTTTGTTATTTTGTTTGTAGAGCATTATTTCAGCCTGGCACTATTTTCCATATCTTCTATATGTATAAGATATAGAAAATAGTGCCAGACTATTATATATATGGAAAGATATTTGCACAGTGCCATAAACAATAAAATAAACACACATATGCATCATATCTGTCTCTGTGTGTATCCACATTTGTGGTTATTTCATAACCATCTTTTTGTTTACAGTGTCTGATAACCCATGAAGTTTTCCTTATTGGTGCAACAGATACTATTGTTTCTCTCAGAAACTTTTTTTTTTTTAAGAAAAGAAAAATTGAGATTGCAGCTGTGTGTTTTGGATTTGGATGCATGCATTATTCAAACCTTTTTAAAAGCAGATTAATAAATGCCTGTACTAAAGGGTTTCATGCCCCCAATTGCCCCAAGATTAGAGTACTGTAACCTGTTCTACATGGGACTCCCTTTGAAGACAATCTGGAAATGTTTAGGACAAAATGTGGCTGGCAGGCTGGTAGCAGGTGAGAGGCACTGATATAATTTATCACACATTTTTGGAATTCAAGTTCAAAGTGCTGTTTTTAACCTTCACAGCTTAGTTCCAGGTTATCTGAGGAATTGTCTTTTACAACAGGATGGTGGTTTCATGTGGGAGATCCAGGGAGGGGGAGGGTCCCAATCCTGCAAGGGGACCTAGACTTCTGGTGCATTTGTTTGTTTCTTTATTTATTAAACTTTTATGCCCCACATCTCCCTTATAAGGTGACTCTGGGCAGCTGATTGGAACCATTTGTTGCTTGGAGGCTCACCTGAATCTTCTCTTCAGGACATCAGTGGGATGCCAAGATGATGTTGTTTAAGGTTATAAACCGAAGTTCTGAGGTTTGATTGCATGATGATGTTGAGAGGCTGCTTTATTGTGCTGATTTATATTCAGGCCCCAAAGCAAAGTATGACATGTGGTGGTTTTTCCAAGCCGAGTTCCTTATTCTTTCACACCTATAAACAGAATCTTGCCAGACTGAAGACCCTACTATCTGCTTCTACAATATACTCTCTGAACTATTTATTTATTAGATTTTTATCCTGCCCTTATTACTTTGTAAGAGCTGTGGTGGTGCAGTGGTTAGAATGCAGCATTGCAGGCTAACTCTGCTGACTGCCAGCAGTTCGATTATCACTGGCTCAGAGTTGACTCAGCCTTTCATCCTTCTGAGGATGGTAAAATGAGAACTCAGATTGTTGGGGAAAATAGGCTGACTCTGTAAAACTGCTAAGAGAGGACTGTAAAACACTGTGAAGTGGTATATAAGTGCTATTGCTAAATGCTATTGCTGTCCAGAACTCAAGGCAGTGAACGTATACAACAATCCTTCTTCCCTCTATTTTTCCCACAACACCCCTATGAGTTGGGCTGAGAGAGAATGACTGGCCCAAAGTCACCCAGCTGGTTTTCATGCCAAAGATGGAACTAGAACTCACAGTGCCCTGGTTTCTAGGCTGGCAACTTAACCCCTACACCAAATTGGCCCTTTCCTTTCCCTTTTCCCCTTCCCTTCCCTTTTCTTTCCTTCCCTTTCCTTCCCTTTCCTTCCCTTCCCTTCCCTTTCCTATACAGGACTAGAACTCACAGTCTCCTGGTGATTGATCCAAAGTCACCCACCTGACTTTCATGCCTAAGGTGAAAGTAGAACTGATAGTCTCCCAGTTTCTAAACCAGCACCTTGAAACTACACAAGACTAGTTATTTTCATTCGGAGGAGATCTATTCACCCTCTTTCTCCCACACGTAATATCTGAGCTACATTGCCTCTTCCTCCTCCAGTGGTGGGATTCAATTTTTTTTTACTACCAGTTCTGTGGGTGTGGCTTGGTGGGTGTGGCAGGGGGAGGATACTGCAAAATCTCCCTTCCCTCCCCACTCCTGGGGGAAGGTTATTGCAAAATCCCCCTCTCCTTCCCACCCCACTAACCTGCTTTCCAGCTCCATTCTCCTGTGCAGGGCAACCAAAGAAGACCTAGCCCATCAATTGGGACTCAGGAAGCAGAGAATAGATGCGGGTGGGGCCAGTCAGTGGTGGGATTTGTCAGTTCTCTGAACTAATCATAATTTCTGCGACCGGTTCTCCAGAACTGGTCAGAACCTACTGAATGCCACCTCCACAATGCCCCCTCCCTCCTGCGGAACCTACCTCCTCACTAAATTCCATTCCATTTATTGGTGTTTATGACAGCAATAGTTTTGTTTACCTATTGGATCATGGGGTGATTTTACTGAATATGAGGCTGGTTTGATATTTAATAAAAGACCTCCAACCTTGGAAGCTAGGCTCATATATCATTACAATAAATAAATTAGTTTTCGAAGTCTACATTATCTTCTAAAATGTAACTGGCCAGTGTTTGCACGAAACACTAAGTAGCATACTTGTGAGGTTTTTTTTTTTTTCTTTCAGGCCTTGCTTTTTTGAGATTTTCATCAGTGATAGATGAATTTTCTTTTCAAGTCCAGTCGAAGAGGCACACCCAAAATTTGCTTTTTGTAGTATTTGTAATAGAAATTCCTGCACTGAGCTTGCTTATTGTTCTTGAGAGGAAGGAACGAACTAAGAAATCTCTTTTGAGTCTGGCTGAAATTAATTTATGTCATACACAGAAATGATTACAGACTACCTTGGTAAAAGCAGACTGAATTCCCTTTCATTTTATCAAAAGCTAAATGACCATCAGTCAACTGGTATTCAAATAGTAAGTCAATATATTTTTTGCAGGATTGGTTACCTAATGTTTATTTTTAATTCTGTGCAAGAATGAATTTTATACCACTGCTTTCATAAAAAATTAGTAAAGGAACAGTAAAAAAAACATGCCTTTATGCCATTGCTTTGCATGGAGTCCAGGGGTGGGATGCAACCAGTGTTACTACCAGTTCAGTGATTATGTTACTGCTGGTTCTGTGGGCCTGGCTTGGTGGGCGTGGCAGGGGAAGGATATTGTAAAATCTCCAGTCAGAGGTGGTACTTGCCAGTTCTCCGAACTACTCAAAATTTCTGATACCGGTTCTCCAGAACTGGTCAGAACCTGTTGAATACCACCTCTGCACTCTTCCAATTTACAATGGCACTGAAAAAATAGTCCTCGTACTTATGACCATCACAGCATCCTCTGTGATGTGATCAAAATTCAGGTGCATGGTAACTAACATGTATTTATGTTTGTGATAGTGATGAATATCTACAGCTTGGGTGTAGGATGAGGCTGGAGATTCCCATCTCTGAGTTTGTGGGTTTGTTTCAAAATAAACTTGTTACCAGGCTAGGTAGCATCTTTAGTGGAATTTTAGGAATGTCAATCAGTCACCAGGAGACTGTGAATTCTCGTCCCACCTTTAAGCATGAAAGCTAAGGGCTCAACCAACCCTCATTCAACCCATGCACACACACCCAACCAGCATCTCATCTCCCAATGATCCTCACCTGAGATGACTTTCCCATCACTAGACTCTCACCTGACATGAGCCTCCCATCACAAAACCTACTGACCATACAAAGCCCTTATGAGTAGAAGAACATTGACAATGACATTCCCTTAAATCTGCTGAAGATATTACCTAGCCTGATAATGAAATGTTCGGAAACCAACCTACAAGCTCAGAGAATGAACCCCCACCTCCATCCTACACCCAAGGTACAGATATTCATCACTATCACAAACATAAATATATGTTAGTTGCCATGCACCTGAATTTTGATCACATAACTGTGGGGATGCTGTGTGTTTCAGGCCTTTCTGAAAAAGGAGAGTTGGAAGAAATCTCCATCTGATTCAGTTCCAAGCCAGGAGAAAGGCACTGGAGACAAAATGGAGACTGGAGGCTGATTGGAAAGAGGGTCCATGTATTGATGAAGAAGAATCACTGAGCACAGTGTGATTCTGGGCATCTGACCACATGGAGTTGAGAGTGAGAGGTTTAAAACCCTTTTCTTAGGGTTTGCATTTGAGCTTCCTGTTCCTGTGCAAGAGTATGTATTTTATTGGCTGTTGTAGGGGTTATGTAGGGGTCATAGCTGTCTCTGTAGGTTGTCTGAGCCAAGTTTGGTTGAAGTTTGGAGGGTGACGCAATGTCTTTAAGGAGACTGTGTCATGTGGTGAACTCTGCTGATAAATGGTAGTGGGTTAATCCTATTATGTCTTGAAGGGTCATGTCTTAATCCCATCATCCTGGAGCTGAAGGTCTTTTGTTTTTGTAGATAGGCAGGTCCAGTCTTTCTTCATGGGCACTAAATATCTGCTGGGGGCAGTGAGCTAGAGCTCTGAGTTTCTGTCTCCCTTAAAATTTTTATTTCTCTTTCAGGGGAAATATTTTATCCTGCCTTTTTAAATTATTTCTCAAAATATTACATTCTTCTAGGAGTGAGATGGCTTCCCACAGCAGGAGAGTATTTTGGGCACCTCTGCAAAATCCTGGATAACTGATATCTTCCTCTTTGTATTAAAACAGGAGCATCCAAGAATGCTGGCTGGGGAGTTCTGGGAGTTGAAGTCCACAAGTCTTCAAGTTGCCAAAATCAGGCACCCTCACATTAAAACATTGCCACTGCTTATGCGCTTCTGTATAATTTACATCCCCATTTAGGTAACCACAATCTGGGCCCAAATGTAGGGATCCAAGAACCAAAACTTTCATTACGGTTGTGTTCTACCTTTAAAATTGCTGGCTGAATATAAAGATAGACAAGCAAACTCTACAAAGCCTTCCATACAAAGTTTCTTTATTGGAATCACAAGATATCCTCAAGGTATAACTCACAGTTATGTTGAGATTCATCTTAATGTCCAAATCTTTGCATAGTTGCCTTCACAGTGTGAAATTATAGTGATCTTCATCCCATAACGATGGAGCAAAGGGTGATATACCAGCACTCTGCTGGGTCCAAGCAAGAGTAAAGGAAACTCCCCTAGCCCAACCAAGGGTCAATTCAGTGACCAATCAGGATTACAGATGTGACCACATGACATGAACTACATTTCCCAGGATGCCTTAACTACATTTACCATGATACATTCCCTTAACTATCCCAATTCCCAATTACCTATATACTGTCTGGACAGCACAGGTTGGATACGATTGGACCCTTTCATCAGTTTCCATTTTGGAGAATGAACGAGGGAACAGAGGGAGAGAAAGCAAAGAAAGACAAGCCTCTTTCCATGTAGCCTCCTTCATTTCCCCCAAGCTCTGCTATTAATGAATCTTGAAATAGGAGGAATCCTTTCACAGATGGTGGTGGCGAAGACATTTCACGTTAAGAACATGTGACAACTTGTGAAACCAAGAAATGAAAGGTTGTGTTTTTTCCCTCCTGTTCCTTCTTCGAAGATGGAGAGAATGAGAAGGGCCCCCTCCAGAAAAAGGGGAGCCGAGCGGTCGGTCTCTCGGGGAGGATCTTTCAGGACAAGTCCCAGATTTTTTGGGAAGGGGCTGCCAAGAGGGGCAAGCTGAAGAAAACGGGAAGAGTAATGAGGAGAAAACATGCCAGCTTCTTCTCAGCCTTTGCGTTGGCTTTTGGAAATCAGAAACTTTCATTCTTCACCTTAGACTTTTGGGTGTGAAGGAGAGGAGAACGTGTTTATTATTTCTTGACAGGCAAGGAAAATTTTAGTTCAACAGCACCAGGCAAGCTTTGCATCTCAAATTACAAGTACCAGAAATTGTAGAGGTGTTTCTCTGTGCAAAATAAGGCCATTGGATGAAGAAGGGGGCGAAAAACCCAAGCAAATCTGCAGGATTTTGGGGGGAGGTGGAGAATAACAGAATAATAAGATTTGAAGGGATCTTGGAGGTCTTCTAATCCAACCCCCTGCTCAAGCAAGAGACCCCATACCATTCCAGACAAATGTCTGTGCAATCTCTTCTTAAAAACCTCCAATGATGGAACACACACAACTTCTGGTGGCAAGCAGTTCCACTGGTTACTTTTTCTCACTGTTAGGAAGTTTCTCCTTAAGTCCAGGTTGCTTCTCTCTTAGATTGGTTCCCATCCATTGCTTCTTGTCCTGCTTTCAAAATAGATTGGAAACTAGGTTGACCATGTCCCCCCTCCTCTCTGGCCCACTGATCCCCAAATTTCTGCTGCTAAGTGAGGAAGTTAGTTGTGGCTCATTTTATGACTTTTTGCCACAGTTGCTAAGTGGCAACTGACATTGGTAAGTGAATCAGGCAGTTGTTAAGTGAATCTGGATTCCCCCATAGGGCTTTGCTTGTTAGAAGGTCACAAAAGGGGATCACAGGATCCAGGACACTGCAACGGTCTTTAATAGGAGTCAGTTGCCAACTGTCTGAATTTTGATCACCTGACAATGGGAATGCAGCAACAGTCGTAAGTGTGAACAATGGTCATAAGTCACTTTTCTCACTGAAGTTGTAACTTTGGACAGTCACTAAATAAACTGTTGTAAGTCAAGGACTACCTGTACGTTAAACTCTATGACGCTCAAGACATTAATATTAACCATCCAACTCTTCAATTAAAAAAAGTTTGAAAATATCTTTCTGTCTGTCTGTCTCTGTCTCTATGAATCTCTATCTACCAATCAACTTACATATCATCCACCTACCTACCTATCTATCTCTGTCTGACTGTCTGTCTCTATCTCTATCTACATATCTACCTACATATCATCTATCTATCTATCTATCTATCTATCTATCTATCTATCTATCTATCTATCTATCTATCATCTACCTAACTACTTACCTGTCTGTCTGTGTCTGTCTCTCTCTCTCTAATATCCTACCTACCTATCTCTCATTTACCTAACTAACTACCTAACCACATCTCTCTCTCTCTCTCTCCCTCCCTCCCTCCTTCCCTTCCTCCCCCTATCCATCTATCTTTCCTTTCTAGCTGTCTTCTGGTGGTCCAAGAGGACATTCTTGTCTTAGGTTACAGTAAATTCCTGGTTTCTAAACTAAAGGATCAACTGACCCTTATCTGAGACTTAGAATTCTTTCGTAAGCAGAGAAGATTGAATTGAGGTACACAGGCCAAAAACTGATTCAGAACAAGGAAATTTTACACGTTCTCCAACAGATGCCTTGGATGAAGCTCTAGTGTTTATTCTTCCAAGGAGTTGTGAAGTGGGGGGAGTGGATTTCTTTGGCCAGGCCTGTAAGCAGTGGTGTTTTTCCACCACCATTAACTTTCTGAAATACGGTTCTATTCACTTGTTGGCATGACACCTTTAGAAGTGGTGCCAGTGCAAATATATTTAGGGTCAACATTTTTCCAAGACTGAAGAGGTAGAAAGAGCCATTTAAGGGGCCGAGCAAAAGATTACATTAAGCCCCAGGAATTCGGGAAAAGTTCAGCTTTGGGATTTCAGAAAATGTAAAGGGCAAACACATAACGCCGCCTTTCCCAGCGGGGCACCTTCCAGTTTTCTGGTGAGGACCACTCTAAGAATTCCACAACAATGTTGCTGAATAACTGGCTGGGGATTCTGGGATTTGTTTTCCTGTGCAATTGGACTTTGGGGAGATGGCTTTAAAAGCTGGGACATGGAGATTTTAATTGCAAAACTATAAAAGTTATCTTCTGAGATGCAAAAATAAGCAGCCTTCCTGGCAATAAGTCCTCCAGAGCTGCCTTGGATAGTGAGATGGATGCAATAGAATTTTAATAAATAAATACATAAATAAATACTACCTAAAGATGTAAATAACACATCATACACAAATATATCATTAATAAATACAAATAAATAAATAGATGCACTGATGGTGTTACCTAGTTTGTGTAATGAAACATCTGCAAGAAAACAACCAAGTTTAGAGAGCGCCAAGGACCGACCAAATAAATAAATAATTAAATTAAATTAAATTTCAATGAAATAAATAAATGTGCTTGAGTCAATCCTGAGCCCTAGCAACTACATAAATATGTCCCTGCAGTTTTCTTGGCAAGATTTTTGGAAGTGGTTTGCTCCTGTCTTCTTGGTTGATGGTGGTTGGTTCAAAGTAATCCAGCAGGTTTCATGCCCAAGGCCTGAAAACCTTACTCTAAGCATGATAGCACATCATGGCAGTTTGGGATCAGAGATAAATGGAAATTCCGTGTTCGGAAGCAATCAAGGCTGAAGGTTGACTCAGCCTTCCATCCTTCCATCCATCCTAGTGCATCCTGAATGCACAGGGCATGCAACAGACAATCAATGATATTTAAGAAAGAATGTTCTTTTGGAGAGGAAAACCACCAACCATGGTGGCGCAGTGGTTAAAATACGGCATTGCAGGATAATTCTGCCAACTGCTAGCAGTTCGATCCTGATTGTCTCAAGGTGGACTCAGCCTTCCATCCTTCCAAGGTGGGTAAAATGAAGACCCAGATTGTTGAGGTCAATATGCTGACTCTGTAAACGGCTTAGAGAGGGCTGTAAAACACTATTAAGCAGTATATAAATCTAAGTGCTATTGCTAAACAACTTCCTCCCTTCGTAGACTGATCCTCTTCCGACTGTCTGTATGTCTCCTTTCTTTGTGGATTGTCACTAAACCTTTTAGGTTTCTTCTGCTGTTTCCTTACATTTAAGTGCTTAAGTGAAAAATTAAATTAGATTAGATTAACAGAGTTGGAAGAAACCTTATAGGTCATCTACTCCAATCCCCCTCCCCAACCAAGCATGAGACCCTACACCATTTCTGACAAATGGCAGTCCAATCTCTTCTTGAAGGCCTCCAGTGATGAAGCTCCCACAACCTCCAAAGACAAGCAGTTCCACTGGTTGATTGTTCTCAATGTCAGAAAATTTATCTTTATTTCCAGGTTAATCTCTCCTTGATCAGTTTCTGTCAATTATTCCTTGTCCGGACTACAGGTGCCTTTGAAAATAGCTTGATCCCTTCCTCTCTGTGGCAGCCCCTCAAATATTTTCTTCATTAGTCTGTCTACTATTTACCTCACCCCATTCCTAAGAGGTCTGTAAGGGCCGTGCATAAGTGTACCAACATGCCTACCGTCCCTGTCCTATTGTTTATTTTTATTTTTCTCATATGTATCCATTTCATGTATTCATAACTATGTTTATACTTGTACCTATTATCTTGTAAGCGATTGACAATTAAATAAATAAATAAATAAATAAATAAATAAATAAATGTCCAGTTCTTGTAATGATTGAAAGGTTTGCAAATCTTTGAATTTGCAAATTCATGTTGTGTTTTGTAAAATGGCTTTAAGACTTCATCCTTAATCTTAACTTTGTGAATATTCATTGTTCCTTAAAATCTCTTCAGTTTGATGCTCAGTTACTAATAGATTGCATGAGTTATTTTGTGAGGTTAGATGGACTTTCTGGACAAATATTGCAAGAGAAGTACTCCATATTAACTGTCTACTTAAGGATGTTTTAAACATCTGGGACACATTAATTAGTGCATTGTGTCCATTAATATCAGGCTTTTGGGGGAAAATATTTCTTTGATATAATTGACTTTCCATGCCATTAAAAATAATATGCAGAATCGTAGCAAATTTCTATTGCAAATTCCCTCAGTTGGGGGCCTCAGTATTTTCTCAGGCCATGGGCTGAGTGGGTGGTGGGCCCCTCGTGGGCTGGCCAATTCATGTCACGCTTGTTGTTCTCATCTTTTTTCTCTCTCATTTTATATGGATTGTTTTATTTTAAATGTTGTTATTGTAGGCAGCCCGGATTCATAATGGCAGTTGGGTGGCTTGTACATTTAAGAAAAAAGCAAAATAAAAAAATAAAAGCAAAGCAAAATATGTTGAATTGCAAATTTCATACAATCATGCCAATTAAAGATAATGAGAGGTGAGGTGTTAGAGTTGAGAATTAGAAGTTCTTAGGATAGATGTACAAGTTATGTCAACAACCAACAACCAAGAGTGGCGAAGGCCCAGCAAACCATAGGAAGTGTGGAAGACAAAAGCAATGTAATAATCTACAGGGATAAGCAGATAGTCCTCCACATATGATTGCAATTGAGCCCAAAATTTCCTTTGCTAATCAAGACAGTTGTTAAGCAAGTTTTGCCCTATTTTACGACCTTTCTTGCCACATTTGTTAAGTGAATCAGTGCCATTGTTAAATTAGATTAAGTTAGTAACCATGTTACTAGCTTAACAGCAGTGTCATAGTTTTACGTTAGTAACATGGTTGTTAAGTGAATCTGGTTTCCCCATTGAGAGATGATCAGAAGAGACCTTGGAGGTCTTCTAGTCCAACCCTCTGCCTAGGCAGGAAACCCTACACCACTCCAGACAAATGGTTATCCAATCTCCTCTTAAAAACTTCCAGCGTTGGAGAATTTACAACTTCTGGAGGCAAGTTGTTCCACTGGTTAATTGTTCTAACTGTAAGGAAATTTCTCCTTAGTTCTAAGTTGCTTCTCTCCTTGATTAGTTTCCATCTTTTACTTCTTGTCCTGCCTTCAGCTGTTTTGGAGAATAGCTTGACTCCCTCTTTTCTGTGGCAGCCCCTGAGATATTGGAACCCTGCTATCATGTCACCCCTAGTCCTTCTTTTCATTAAACTAGACATACCCAATTCCAACAACCATTCTTCATATGTTTTAGCCTTCAGTCCCTTCTCTGCACTCTTTTCAGAGTCTCAAAAACTTGTTTACACCATGGTGACCAAGACTGAATGAATGGTTATAAGTCAAGGACAACCTATACAAAGGAAACTACACCCTTTTGTTGACTGAAAGCAATTAGCTCCTGAAGTGATCCCTCTCTACGATATGGTCAAGATCCTTCTCTAGTGAGGTGCAGTGGTGGGATTCAAATTTTTTTACTACCAGTTCTGTGGATGCGTGGCAGGGGAAGGATACTGTAAACTCCTCATTTCCTCCCCACCCCACTAACCTGCTTTCCAGCTCCGTTCTCCTGTGCAGGGCAACCAAAGAAGAGCCAGCCAATCAGCTGGAACTTGGGAGACAGAGAAGAGATGGGGGGATTTGCCAGTTCTCCAAACTACTCAAAATTCTCACTACCTCCAGAACTGGTCAGGACCTGCTGAATACCACTTCTGGTGAGGTGGTGTTATGTGTTGGAGAACGTGAAGTAAAGTATATAACAATAACAACCATAACAACGCAAGAGCAAACAATAGACACAAACTCAAGGTTAACCACACCAAACTTGATTGCAGGAAATATGACTTCAGCAAGAGAGTGGTCAATGTCTGGAATACTCTACCTGACTGTGGTTTCTTCCCCAAACCCCAAAAACTTTAACCTTAGACTTTCTACTATTGACCTCACCCCTTTCCTAAGAGGTCTGTAGGGGGCATTCATAAGCGCTCCAATGTGCCTACCATCCCTGTCCTATTATTTCTTTTATTTTTTTTTATTTTTCTTATATGTATCCATGTATTCATAACTATGTTTTTACTTATACCTATTATCTTGTAAGCAATTGACAAACCAAATTAAATAAATAAATAAAAAATAAAAAGTATGCACCTAGAGCCTAGTCCAGCTGCACTGAGTTGATTATTCATGAATTTCTGCTGAGCTCTTGCCAGGGAGCCTGATGTGAAATACAACACTTCTGGGGGGCACCAAGTAGAGGACGTCATGGCAGAAAATTGGGTTACTGGGG
The DNA here is from genome assembly GCA_004320025.1 of Laticauda laticaudata. Classification (NCBI taxonomy): domain Eukaryota; kingdom Metazoa; phylum Chordata; class Lepidosauria; order Squamata; family Elapidae; genus Laticauda; species Laticauda laticaudata. The sequence goes on from BHFT01007342.1 coordinate 48,469, forward strand.
ATAAAAGTCAGGTTGCTTTGCCAAGGGAGGAAATTCGTCTGGTGGAGCACAGCCATGCGGTGAAATTCTGACATCTTCCAGGCATAAGCTTGATGGCTTCACTGATGACCTGACAGCAGAGCAGAACCAGGGATTTCTGAATCCCTGCCCGGAGCCTAATTGAAGCCTGCTTGTTCGCTTATTTGCTAGCACCTTCCTGCCATGGTACATGCCAAGCCAATGCCCATGGCAATGGGATGGAAGCCTTTCCCTCTTATCTCTGATCCCCATCGGCAGGTGTGCCCTTGAAACTGAGCCTGCACAAATATTGCAGATGGATCTGGGGCCACTCATCCCCGCTAATTCTGCCTTTTGAATTTATGGGCTCAGATCTGTTCAGAGTTTACCAAGAAATGGGAGGGCCGGGCAGAGCCCAGCCAAGGCCCAAGAAAGGAGGCGAGGATTTCATTGGAGACCTGGAAAAAGTCCAAGCAAATGAAATGGGGGGGGGAGGAAGGAGTGGAGGTGTTTGGGAAAGTTTGGAGAACTGGAGTAGGAGAAGATGGGGGCAAAGTGAGGCCTGGAAATATGGATAACCGTATTGGGTTGTACTTAACATAAGCTTTTTTTCATAATCCTCCCGCTTGTAGTTTGGATTGCATTTCAAAACACCCCGTGTTTTGCTTTTTTAAAAAGAGCCAGCTCACCCAAGCACAGGCTTGGTGTTTGCTTCTTATGATCAAACTGAAGACAAGTTTTGCAAATCAGAGACTCGGAGAGCCTGAAGCTGTTTGTACAATTTATTTTATTTTTTTACCCCTGCCGCTTGGCCTCTTTGGTTCTTCACAGAAATGTGTGGGTTGCCCCTCTGGTGGAACTGTCAGTCTTTTTTTTTTTTTTTTTTNTCCCTGATTTTATTTTATTTGGAAGTGGTAATTTTCTTCATACTCCTTCTCAGTGGTGGGATTCAAAAAAATTTACTACCGGTTCTGTGGATGTGGCTTGGTGGGCATGGCAGGGGAAGGATATACTGCAAAATCCCCATTTCCTCCCCAACCCACTAACCTGCTTTCCAGCTCTGTTCTCCTGTGCAGGGCAACAAAAGAAGACCCAGCTGATCATCTGGGACTCGGGAGGTAGAGAATAGATGGGGACGGGGCCAGTCAGAGGTGGGATTTGCCGGTTCTGTGAACTACTCAAAATTTCTGCTACCGGTTCTCTAGAACTGGTCAGAACTGGCTGAATAGCACCTCTGTTCCTTCTCTCCTTCTCTCTGTCCTCTACTTTCTTGAAACCCCTCCTAGAGAATGTGGTGGTTCACATGGTTAGGATGCTGGGTGGGAGGTTAGCGAGCTTGCATTCAAGGCCTGAGTGACTCTGCTTGTTGGAATGGGCTTCCATCACTCGCTCCAGCTTCTGATGGGGACATGAAAGAAGCCCCCCATGGCAGTGGTGATGGAGATGTCCCCAGTTAATCCTTTCAACCTGGAAGGTCTGTAAACAGTGCTTCCAACACAAACAGAAACTCCTCCTAGAACACACTGGATTCATCGACAAAACTTTGGCAGTTTGAGACCCAAGTACCACATGATGGAGTGAGCTCCTGTTACTTGCACCAGCTCCTAGCTGTTTGAAAGCATGGAAATGTGAGTAAATAAATAGGTACCACTTCAGTAGGAAGTTAACAGTGTTCTGTGTTCCTCAAGGTATAGTCATGCTGGCCACCTGACCAAGGAAGTGTCTTCAGACAACAGTGTCTCCCTTAAACTGAGAAATGGAGATAAACTCCACCTCTTAGAATTACACACAATTGGACAGAGGAAACCTTTACCTTTTTAGAAGACCACAACCTTGAGGTGTTGAAGGGCTGAATAGCTTCAAGGATCCTGAGAAAGGCATGGAGTAGGGCAGTGGTGGTATTCTACTGGTTTGGCCTGGTTCTGTTGAGCCGGTAGCACCGACGAGCAGCAGAGACCTAACTGGTTCTCTCCACCACTCTGCTGTTGGGCCTACCCACCCACCCTGGCTCCATATTCACCTTTATTCCCTTCTTTTGAAGTACAACTGCTTTGCACAGCACAGCAGAGTGCCACACAACAGCTGCTGAAGCAACAGGGAGATTGCAGGTTTGCAGGAGGTGAGTTGGAGAATGCCTCTGCGTCTGTGCAAAGTGCGTGTTTGGTGCGTGCATACATGGAAAGTGAGTGCACTCACGCAAAGCATGCCACCAAGACAAACCCACCAAACCGGTGGTAAAAATCTTTTAATCCCACCACTGGAGTAGAGTCACTTTTGCTGGTGAGAAGGGAAGGAGGACACAATGGGGAAGAAGGCATATGGGTTTTCCACTTCAGAGAAGGGATTTCAGATCAAGAAGGAAATGGAAAATCATTTCTAAATTGTTTAAAAAAAAAGATTGGAGAGCTATGGCTGTAATATATAGATGAGTTTGAGAACCATGTGATGAGACCCAAATTGGAATGACTCTTTTAGTTACTGGGGAAGAGCATCAAACTTTCATGAGTAGAAGTAGAGGTGATGACATGGTCATATTAAAGCTGCAATGACATCTGGTCACTAATGGGGTCAATGTTGAAAGACAAGTTCCTCATTTTATAAGAATACATACATTTGGAGCACAAACTGTTAAAAAGCAGGAAGCGAGGAAAAATTGACATTGTCAAAATGGAAATGAAGCATATTAAGTTTAATGTTTTAAGAAGAAGAGAATTCAAAGGAGGCTAAGATAACTTTGCCAGATGTAGGTAACCCTCAAGTTTCAATCACTCATTTAGTGACTGCTGAAAGTTGCAACGTCACTGAAAAAAGTGATGTACAACTGTTTTTCACACTTATGACTATTGCAGCATCCCTGCATGGCCTGTTGTGGTTCGCCAGCAGCAGGTGTGGACGGCTGAGATCTTGGAGAGCGAGGACTCAGATGAGGAGCCTGTATGTGATGCAGGGATGGGGCCAGGATGATCAGGGAGCGGAGTGCTGCCTTCAGAGATTGTGGAGGCTGGCAGCAGTGATGAAGAGGTCCCTGAGGAGCCTGTGCCCAGCGTGTGTGCACTCAGGGCTGCTCAAAGGAAAGAGCAGCTGCAACAGCACGGGCAACTCAGGAGTTTCCGACGTTCCATTACCGGGGAGGGAATTCTCTATTTTCCGTCGACTCTTTGGTCTCAAGAAACGTCCTTCCAAAGAAGTTTTTTCACTCAAGCCTTGTGGACATTTGGAATATTTTGGTTGGTGTTTGGAGACTCTTTGTGTTTGAAATATTTCTTGGTACCTTTATCTGGTGTTCTTGGCAAGGCTTGTTCTTATCAGAGATAATTAGTTTGAAACAGCCTGTTAACTGGGAAGGAACGGAATTCGTAAAGAATCATTAAAAGGTTCGGCTGTTACCTCTGTCTCATGTTTGTTTCCTTGGAACAAGGTTTGAGTCAGAACATGGCCATGTGATAAGAATTCAGATGCTTGGCAGCTAACATGTATTTGTAATACCTGCAGTGTCCAATGGTCATGTGGTCATTTTTTGTGATCTTACAACCTTTCTTGCCATATTTGTTAAATGAATCACTGCAGTTGTTCAGTAAGAACATGGAAGTTGAGTGAACCTGGATTCACCATCGACTTTGCCTGTCAGAAGGTCACAAAAATGGGGATGCTACAAAGGATGCTTTTTCAGTGCTGTTGTAACTTTGAATGATCACTTTATTTGTTGTAAGTCGAGGATTGTAAAGGGAGAAAAGCCTTTCAAAAGGTTGGCCTCCAAATCCTGTCTTGTGGCAGCTCATGAAAGATGGGGCCTCTCACCAAGCACTCTACACAGGTGCAACCAGAGGGCAGATTTTGTTTGGGGCCATCAGAATATTTCCATGTGTGTAGAGAATTTTGCCAAAAATTATTCAGTATTAGATGAAGTAAAACCAAGCGGCAAATTAATAATGAAGCTAAAGCGCAGGTGTTTTGGACACATAATGCAAGGACAAAAATGAGTGGTGTGGTGAAGATACTTGCCTCCCACTCAGAAGGTTAAGATTTCAATCCTTAGGTAATGCCAGGTGTTTCTGTCCTGGGGCGCAAAGAAAAAAAACATCTGCTGTGAACCCTGTATAGGGCAACAGGAAGGGAATCTGGCCAGTAAATACTCAGCTCCATCCAGTCACCTCAACTCACCCATAAAAAGGAAAGGTTTTTTTATTTAAAAAAAAAATATTGGTTTTTAAAACAAACATAAACAAACAAAACATAAAAAAATTAAGTCATCTTCCATATATGTACATCCAGTGTGCCTGTTGGTATACAAATTGTTTTGTGCTTCCATTTCATAGTCTTCAATTATAATTACATTGTATATAATCTCATAT
>BHFT01007345.1:0-11223 GCA_004320025.1 Laticauda laticaudata
CAAACCCCAAAAACTTTAACCTTAGACTTTCTACTGTTGACCTCACCCCTTTCCTAAGAGGTCTGTAGGGGGAGTGCATAAGCACACCAACGTGCCTGCCATCCATGCCCTGTTTTTACTTATACCTATTATCTTGTAAGCAATTGACAAACCAAATAAAAAAATAAAAAAAAAATAAAAAAATAAAAAATGGATTCACTCTGCGTCAAATTATTTTCTTTTCCTTCCTTCCTTCTCCCTTCCTTTTTTCTTCTTTCTTCTTTGTCCCTCTCTCCCTATAATGGAATGTGTGAATGACCTTAGGGGAAAGGGGAAAAGATGCCTGTAGAAAAGAATCAGAAAGGAGAGAGACAGGAGCACCCAGTGGCGTAATGCTCAGAGAAAATAACTTATTTTCTAAGTGTTTGGGTGGTTAAAAGTCGTGGCAGGAAGTTTGAATTTTCAGACTTGTGAGATTCTGCTAATATAACTTTACAATAAAGTAGAATTAGCACATTTGGTTGTGTTTCCTGTCTGATTTACATGAGAGGGCTAATTCCCCCCCCTCTCTCCCTCCCTCCCTCCCTCCCTCCCTTCCTTCCTTCTTTCCTTTCTTCCCTGCAGTGGTGGGATTCACATTTTTTTACTACCAGTTTGTGGGTGTGGCTTGGTGGGCGTGGCAGAGGAAGGATACGGTAAAATCTCCAGTCAGAAGTGAGATTTGCTGATTTTCCAAACTACTCAAAATTTCTGCTACCAGTTCTCCAGAACTGGTCAGAATTTGCTGAATATCACTTCTGCTTCCCTCCCTCCCTCCCAAAATATTGAGATTTATGCAATTCAAATCAAGATTGACAGTTATATCAACATGCTTACATATTGCAAACTAAAACCCCATCTTTAAAGAACACTATAGTTTTAAGTACATGTTAAAATTTTGGGATATTTAGCATTTTTATGGCTTTCTAGATATGTCTCACTGCTTACAATGTGTTTCTTTACTCTGGAGAAAAATATATATTCATTTCATGTTTTTACTCTTTTTCCTCTTGCTGCTGATCACAATTTTCTTCATTATATCTGTGTGTTTATTTATGACTAATTCTACCTCTTCCTTTGCAGACTGTTGGATGAGTCATGTTCAAGTGTATCATGAAAACAGTGATTCTACAAACTTGGCAGAAAAAAGAAAGAGCAAATGAATGAAAATACACAAAAAGTTATGTGTCATGCTCACAAATATATCCACACCAAAACATTGACTCTTTTATATTAGCAATTAACCATATTTATTATTAGTCTGACTACCTTGATAGGTAAGGATAGAAATATGAAGTGCAAAATGGAAGGAGGAAGAGGAGAAGGAGGAAGAGAAGGAGAAGGAGAAGGAAGAAGAAAAAAATCAGTAGTGAATAAGAGAAGCATGCTAATTTTGATTATATTTTCCTTATGATATTCAATGAGAGTCTAATAGTGGATTCACACATCTACTATGCCATAGTTTGTGTTACTTATGGATCATTATCCCTGAATTAGCTGGTTCCTTTTCCCTATACATCTGCAGAATGTTGAGTGGACAACTCTTCCCATTAAAAAATAAATTACATAGAACTTGGTTCAAATGTTATGTATAAACTCAGGATGCATATAATGTTTCATGCATTGAGGTCATCATAATTCTGGTGGAATTATGCAGTTCCACATTCATGCAATTGTACAGTTTTTCTATTCTATACACAACATGCAAGACCCATACCTGAATTTGTGAGTTCCAAACTTTTAGAAATACATTTAAGAGAAGAAGACTTTTCAAAACCCTTCTCTCTGTCATTTTCCTCATCAGCAATATGTTATTATGCTCATTATTTATTCTCAATTAAAATTATGCCTTCAGCCAAGTCCTCCTAATTTTTCCTATCCTAATTTGAGACATATAATACTTAAAAACATCTCCCACCATTTTCTTCTGAATTCCTGCCAAAACTGGCAGCCATTCTTCATCATTTTTCATCATCCCCTTTCGTGCTACACAACCCTCTCTTTCAAAATTGACGGTGATCTGTGCTAATAACAATGAGTACAAGGTAGGGTGTTCCAAAATTGGATCAGGTGAGCAGGTGTAAGAATGATTTAAGACAAAATCCAGAGATGGAGAGCTTTTGAACAATGACACACTGTCACATGAATTAATGGAGCATGAACAAAGCCACAATATGGAAAACTTAAGCTAATAGTCATACAGTATATATACTATTTCTTCTATTCAACAGCTGCCAAAATAAACTAGAATGGGATGTAATTCTAGACAGCCTATTTCAATTTGGGATTAACTTCCAGGATTTCCAGCTAATATGACTATGTTTTTGTGAAGATTTAGGTAAATGTTCCATCTCATCTGGGGCAGGATTTTGCAGATGAACTGAAGAGTTCATCTGAAGGTAGGTTGATCAAATGTCCAAACTGAGTCAACTTTCCAAACTGAATTGTTCAAATTGTCGAATCACAAGTCTCTGGACTGATTAGACTGCATTTAGGTACACGCAGAAAGAATCTTTTCCAAATCAGTTGAGAAATCTAAATTAGATTGATTGGATTTGATAATGCAGTTTGGCTACCAGAATCAATCCAATAAATTGTTTCAGTGGAAGTTTGCCTGATTCAGTTTAGTTTAGTTCACTTTATTGTCATTACAACTCATACAATGAAATCAAACACCATCTTCAGTGCACATCATGACCATGACCATGACCATGAAAATAAACACAAACACACATCCTTCACCCTCCACACATTGAACTGAAAACCCCCGACACCACACCAACACTGCACTATCCAGCAGAATTCAAAAGAACTACTGCCCTGGGATAGAAGCTGTTTTTCAGCCTATTGGTCCTTGTTTTTATTATTATCCTGTATCATCTGCAAGATGGTAATGGTTAAAAAGAAGGTTCCCAGGATGAGATGGATCTTTGAGAATGTTTTGAACTTTCTTAAGGCAATGGGAGCTATAAAGCTGTTCCAAAGAGAGGAGAGGGCAACCCCTGATCCCCTGGGCAATAACGTTCACCCTCTGGAGTGCTGTCCTATCTGTCCCTGTGTAATAGGCAAACCATCCAGAGGTGCAGTAAGTTAAGATACTCTCTATGGTGCAGTGGTAGAAGGTCACCAGCAGTTTTTCATTCAGTTATTGTTTCCTGAGAAGTCTCAGGTTCACACAGTCTCATTGAGACAACACTAGTACAAATGCCCAACATTTTAATTTCTTCAAAGGTTGATAAAATGCCAAATAAATCATCCTAAACTGACATCAATCTTCTGAAATTGTTTAGCCTGCAAGCATGCAAGGTTAAAATTGTGATAGGAATGAAGGCATGTTCATTGTTCCCTCAATAGTTCTGAGCATTCAGGTACCCCAAATACTTTGGTCTGCTGAGCACTAAAACTTGCAGGTTGGAGGGTTGTTCATTGAATTTTCAACAAAGCCTCCCCAGATATGATGGAGTAACATCTGTAGCAGTAGTGGGGAAAAATTTGGCCGACTCAGAACCTTCCCAGAAAGGGGCCTGGAATTAAGAGACCAAGCAATCCTGAGTTGGATGGGTGCTTCAAGATAGCCATATCCTAGAATCTGTCTAGTAACTTAGAAGGTTATAACTTTAGCTGGGCAAAGATTCTATCTATGAGGCATAGGCAAATAAAAATTTAGACTTAATTGGATCTCACAGTCTTGTCTCTGGGTTTGAGCCTGACATTACATTTGGGTATCTGACTTCTTAGGTTTCCAGTCCTAGAGAAATACTGTATATAAACAGCTACTTTGTCTCCTGCAAGCCTTTGCACATGGTTTGTGCATTCAAGCTACCCATGGGGAGATGAGGTGCAAGTTACATACTATTAACCTAAGGAAATGCATCATCTTCTTGTCCACTTCTCAAAAATACACAGAGAACAAAAGATACTGTATTGCTAAAAAAGATATGAAAACAGATATCGAAATAACTACTTATTTATCTTCACTGTAAGCATTTATATCTGCTCCCTAGATATCACACATCCCAAGTAATTGGCCAGAGGGAATACTCATACTTGCAATTTCTCAAATTCTCTGTGTTTCTTCTTCATACTGGGTTATTCTTAGAATGATTTATCTTGGAATCATTGAGGTCATTTTGTTATTAGTGGTGGCAGAGGGTGTGCAGTGCTGGGTGTCATTGTCTCCAGTCTGCCCACTCTTCCCTAGCTATGGAGATACAAATGGAGCGATCGCTCTGTGGTGTTTTTCCTTGGATTTATAAAATAAACCAGAGAGGATGCAAAACACTGGAGAAATTATTGAACAGTGAATGATAGGACATTCACAGACCACAAGCACACTGAGGGTGTGAGTTTATGTACCTTATAGATACATAAGTTTGCAGGTAGTTGTAGACTTCATTCATTTAGCATAAACTTCTCTCTAAATACACAAAATAGAATAACCCAGTATGAAGAAGAAACAGAGAATTTGAGGAGAAGAAGAAGAAGAAGAAGAAGGAGGAGGAGGAGGAGGAGGAGGAGGAGGAGGAGGGGGGGGAGGAGAAGGAGAAGGAGAAGGAGAAGGAAGGATTGATTTATTTTCAAATGGCTCTAGAGGAGATAACGGTATGGAACAGGTTATTAAGCAAATTATGGTTTGCACTTGATGTTTCCATGGGTTACATCACGAAAAATGGAGAGAAGCGATGACATGTTTATTTGATAGCTATGGGCCTGGAACTGAGAAAGCACTTAGATTTTATAGCTCAGTAAAATGGAGGCTTATAGAAACAGGTTTATTTGGATGCTGTTTTTTCTAGGGGTTTTATGGTTCTAGGATGGAGGCTGCAACAGCACAACAGTGTTCAGATGCTGCCAAGTTTCATCAAATTTCCATTAAAATTATCAGAAAGATTATTCAGAATCTTACTGAAATCTCATGGGAATGGCTGATTTTGAGATATTTTAGCCATTTTTTTTTAAAAAAATGCTTATTTCAAATTAATGTAGGGTACTTTGGTGTGTCATATTCCTTCCTCTGCATTATATTTTTATTTTAGTCTTATCTGGTAATTTATCTGAATGTTAAGACTGAACTTTCTTATTTTATTATCTTTGTTTGTGGCACTGGTTCCCAACATTGGCCAACCTTGGGTTTGTGAGCTTCAACTCCCAGAATTCCACTGCCAGCATGGCCATAGGTAAGGATTCTGGCAGTTGAAGTCCATACTCCTGGAAAATGGTCAAGGCTGGGGGAGAAAAACAGTCTATGGCCATAATGGCATCAGAGGCCACCAATTTGCAATCAGAATAATTAATGAACTCACTGGAAATGAGGGTGAAAAATAACTTCTACAATCCTTCTATTTACTATGAGACCAGCATTAAAGAGATCTTCCTGATTTCTTTACTCTTGTTCAGCTCTTTGGGTTTTGACACTGAGAAAGAAAATGGAGAAACACACGGCAGGCAAGGAACAGATAAACATTTCAGCCATATCTCTTAAGTAAAGTATCATTTTACCCACGAGAGGCTCTTGAGAAAGAAGATCAGTCAATGCCCAACTTAATGTATTCATTAATAAATGAGAATTGGATTAATAAATTAGGTTTCCAAGATTCTCTGTCAGAATGTTATATACAGTCCCTCTTCCCTTAAGCTCTCAGAACAGAGAGAGAGAGAGAGATGTTACAATACATTTACATTACATCTATAAATTATACAATCCACATATTACATTATATGGAGAGATACAGATGTTACATACAGATGTTACCTTTTAAAGCTTCCTTCGGGTAATTTTGTCAAGTCTGAACAAATGGGAAAAANTACATACAGATGTTACCTTTTAAAGCTTCCTTCGGGTAGTTTTGTCAAGTCTGAACAAATGGAAAAAAGTTTTAACTTTTCCCAAAGTAGAGAATGTTTTTAATAATTGAATGTTTGCATTCACTGATTTCTGATTTTCTAAAAAAAATTATAAAAGGTTGCTAAATGCTTCAATTACTTATTAATCTTATTACTTAATATAGAAAGCCAAGCATCTGACAATTCCCAGGTAGATCAGGGTTACAAAAATTTTCAGACTGTTTGATGCTTCTTAGATTTTCTGTCCAAATTGGTATACCACCACCACCTCCTCCTCCTCCTCCTCCTCCTCCTCCTCCTCTTCCCCTCTCCTCCACAATGGCTTGATAAACGATAGACTAGAAGAACAGATCAGTTCCTGATCACTTGTGTGCCTACGTGACAAGGCATGGAAATAATTTTACAAACATATAATTCCCCCAGTGCTGTCATTTCTAAGTACTCTTCCAAGTACTGTTAAAGTTCATTCAGTCATCCCATTCCCCATCAAAAGTTGTCTGCCTCTTAAGTTGGTGTTTAGAAGGAAATTGTTTCTTAGGCACAAGATTCAGAGGTATGGAAGAAGAAGAAGAAACTGTACCCAGCAGCAACTCCCTCCCTCCCCCTCCCATCCTTGTGGAAAGGAAAGAGGAAATCTTGACAATTTGGAATATAGGTCAACTAAATTATCAACAAAGTCCAAACTCATTCATATTCATATATGAATATGGTATATAGTAATACTATTGTTAAAATTGCAGATAATACAACAGTGGTGAGACTCATCTCTGGGTGGGGGGTGAGTCTGCTTACCAAGATGAGGTGGACCGGTTGCTTTCATGGTGTGAAGACAATAACTTGGTCCTCAACACCAATAAGACCAAGGAGCTTATAGTGGACTATAGAAAGAACAGATCAGACATCCACATCCAGGCCCTTGCTAATTCATGGAGACCGAAGTGTGAGCATTGGGCCAGTTTTTAAGTTTCTGAGTGTTTTACTTCTAAAAGAGAGGACCTGACCTGGGGCGCGGCCACATTCAAGCCCTGGTCAAAAAGGGCCCGGCAGGGAGATTATGCTTACTGGAGACTTCTCCAGAAAGCTAACAACTGAATGAAAAACTGCTGGTGACCTTCTTACTGCTGCACCACATAGAGAAGTTAATCTAAACTTACTGCAACCTCTGGATGATTTGCCAAATGCAACGGGGCGATAGGAAAAACATCGAGGGTCAAAAACATCATTGGCCCAGAGGAATCATGGGTTGCCCCTCTCCCCTCTTTGGAAACAAGCTTTTCATACTCCCCTGCCTTAGAAAGTTCAAAACATCCTCAAAAGATCCATCCATCCTGGGAACCTTTTTTTTAACCAATTACCATCTGCAAGATGATTACAGGATAAATAATAAAAAACACTGAGGACCAATAGGCTTCGAAAAACAGCTTTCTATCCCAGAGGGCAGTAGCTCTTTTTGAATTCTGCTGATATAGTGAATGTGGTGTTGGTGTCGGGTTTCCAATTCAAATGTGTGGAGGGTGAAGGATTGTGGTATGTGTTTATTTTCAATGGTCATGGTCATGGTCATGGTCATGATGTGCACTGAAGATGGTGTTTGATTTCATTGTACGAGGTGCAATGACAATAAAGTAAACTAATAACTAATGAAGAATAGATAATAGAGAAATGATAGATAGGTAGGTAGACAGACAGACAGATAGATATGGGTGGCTCAATCGATGGATAGATCAACTGATAGATCAATAGAGTGATGCTTGGATCAATGGAAGGCTGGATCAACTGACATACAGACAGAAGACAGACATACAGACAGGCAGGCATGTGTCTGAAACATTTACAATAGTAGCAGTTTAATTATATCTAGTAGAAGCATGCACATATTTTGAGGTCATTATGTTTGAGTCTTGAGCTATCCCTTTGCAACTTCACCAGAAACATTTGATTGTTGGACAGTCCCGTTCATATTTTATACCTTATTCAGTCTGTTTCAATTGTGTAACAGAAGTTGGAACAACCTGTTCTGAGGTCAGAACATTGCCAGGAAGGCCAGAAGAAGCAGTTCCAAGTTTGGAAACTTTCCAGCAAAATCAGGCTAGTCCTCTGATACTTCAGGGTTGGGTGGATTTTGACTTCAAAATGTTTTGTACCTGTCTGCTTACTTGCACCTAATTTTTATAGACTGGATTGTAGTTGGGTGCATTTACAGTGGCCTGTCACCATGACACATGTAATGCAGGGATACATAGAAAGGATATTTAAAGTTACAGATAGCATTTGTACATCTTTGTAGAGTTCAGCAATAATTTATGAGCATGTCTTTATCAAATGTATCTCCTTTGCAAAGATAAGTACACTCTTGCTGGATCAGAAGACTGCTACATAAGTGATATAAAAAGACAAAATATACACCTAACTATTTGTATTAATTGTAGCCTGCCCAATTAGATTGTATTAATCAAAATATTTCTGGAAGGAGAGGATAGTAATAAGATTGTACACATTACCAGTCTGAGTTCAGTGTCCGTTTAGTTATTCATTTGGGTTAAGAAAATGTAAAAATTATTCAACAACCATTTTTAATTAATGCTACCCTAACATCATTATGTTTCCAAAGCTTTGTAAACCACTGCCGTGCAGAGTTGATGATTGTATGTTTCCTATTACCAGATTTACTATTGAAAACATGGGGAGATTAAAGTCTCTATTTCTTTAGTCAGTGGAATTTAAAAATATGCTTAAAAAAACCATTGTTGAAAAAATTAACTGAACCATACAGTGTCATGGAAAAATATTTAGTCACAGTTGAGTCTTTATTCTATTTGATAATATTGTTTGGTTAAAGGTTTGTTTACTCAAACTGAATCCTCTTAAAAAAAAAAAAACTCCAGCCACAAAATATTTCCAAACAGATTCCTAACCATCTGTATAAATATTGTCAGGGTAGAAATATTGAATAAGTATATTTATCTATGTGTGCCTTAATATTTTTAGGGTAAAAAAAACTTAAATGGATACATGCATTCAAGGTTTATTTATTTTGTTTTGTTAGTCTTTTCATTTTGTTACTTTTTGCCAAGATATTTACATTAATTAAAATATGATTAAAATAGAAGCCATCAAAAGACCATGGCCTTTCTCTAATTTTTTTTTTTTTTTGCTGAAATGAAGAAAGCTCAACTAATAATAACAGGAACCCATTTTATTTTACCACAGTGGTCAGACTTATTTTGTTCTGGGTCTCAAAAGATATTTGGCCTTTGAACCTTTGAATTGTAAAGTATTTTATCTGCATGCATAGATTCTTTATGAATAGATCACGATGATTTAATCAACCAAGAATATACAGTATATCAAGCATGCATATCCAGTAATCTATTGAAAAAATGTGCAATCTTCACTGTCTGGAGTCAATCCTTTTTGGCATGGGGAGCAGAGATTTTTCAGCAGGTTCTGACCAGTTCTGGAGAACCGATAGTGGCAATTTTGAGTAGTTCAGAGAACCGGCAAATCCCTCTAGCCCCATCCCCATCTCTTCTCTGCCTCCCAAGTCCCAGCTGATCAGCTGGGCCTTCTTTGGTTGCCCTGCCCAGGAGAATGGAGCTGGAAAGCAGGTTAGTGGGGTGGGGAAGGAAGGGGGATTTTGCAGTATCCTTCTCCTGCCATGTCCACCAATGGTCCACCCACCAATTGGTCCACCCACCAAGCCATGCCCGCAGAAGTGTTAGTAATTTGTTTTGAATCCCATCACTGAAGGGGGGAGAAACACTACAATAGGTGGAGTGATGTGCCAAAGTGAGCTTATTACAGACAAGGACTGAGCCAACATTTCTTATTCTCCCTTACAACAGAGTATAACAGAGTTGGAATAGAATAACAGAGTTGGAAAGTATCTTGGAGGTCTTTTAATCCAACCCCCTGCTCAAGCAGGAGACCCTATACCATTTCAGACAAATGGCTGTCCAATTTCTTCTAGAAAACCTCCAGTGATGGGAGCATTCACAAGATCATATTTCTTCCTCTGGATAATTTGCAAAAAAACCTTCCTTCTCCTCCTTGCCCAAAAACATTCAAAACTGAGATAGGTCAAAATCACAATTTATTTGATTAATTTGCCACTCATCTTGTTTTGAAGCGACTCTGGACCTCAAAATAATGCATCTGGAATGCCATCATGTCATATCACAAATTAGTTTTCCACATAAAAATATTGCTGTGAGAAATCAAAATCAAAATAGGCTTTTGCCTTTATAGAACATCCTCTGTTTAGTGTCCAAAATACTTCAGGACATATTTGCTTGCCTTATCACCAGTTTTGTGGTTTCTTTTCTCCCAAGAAGACTTTTTAATAGTCTGTTTTAACAGCGCTCTCCATCCTAGTGATATCTCAATTTCAAATGCCTTTCCTGACAATTTTTAAAGGCTATGACTCAGCATAATTAACTTTGGAAAAATCCCACAGAAAGCATAAGAGTGCTAACTTGAAATAAACAATTCTGTATAAATATTTTGTGCTTGGATCAAACCTGGGCTGTGAATAACAAGAGATAATTAACTTTATGAATTCTCCTGGGTGGTTAGAATTGTTCTATACAATTTTATGTCTCTCTCGAATTGCTGGGTTTAGCACATTACACTTAATTGAAGGTTTTAGATTTGTACTGGTGTTCTCTGTGGAGGAAGAAATATAGTGTAAATGTTGCTATGTTGATTATTGAGTGCTTGAAACCTGCCTCATTTCCAGTTCACTTCTTCAATTTTCAATCTGGCACAATGCAAATTGAAGAAGAGCATTTCAAGAGAGTAATTCATTCCCTCAATTTACTGGGGCTAAATTAAAGTGATTTGATTTGGCACCAAGATGATAAGAGAGACCGATATAATCTTGCTGGTACTGAATCTGCAAACAGAGCTGGTATAAAACTTATGCATACTTACTTGGAAGTAGACTCCATCACATTGAAAGGTAAATAAGTATTACAACAGTTACAACAGTTCATTTTGTGACCATTCAAAGTTACAACGGCACAGCAGTTCCGGTTTTGATTTTCTTCGGCGACAGAACGAAACCTCACCTCTCTGAGGCTTCGATCCGTGCTCGCCGCTGGAGCACCCCGAGCCAGCTGGTTTCGGGGCTAAGCCACTCCGTAGAGATGGTGAAGAGGGGAGAAACTGCCTGAAGGGTTGAGGAGAGCCGCATCTCTCCTCCCCAGCTGGCCATTACTCCCTTTCCCGAAGGCGGCTGCAGTGGTGGTCAGAAATGGCCACCACAAAGAAGAACTCCACCGAGAAAGAATGTGCAGGAGGAAGATAAGAAGAGAAAGTTTTGGTTGACTGGGTCAAACAGCAAAAGCAACAAATAAAGTA